>OW203985.1:29003814-29076314 GCA_934047225.1 Ypsolopha sequella
AAATATAAAGATTTGAATATTTGTTGACCGCCTCTGTGGCCGAGTGGTAGAGTGATCGCCTGCTAAACCCGAGGTCATGGGTTTAATCCCCGCGGTGCACATTAATTTGTCTTCGGTATGCGTGTTTACCAAGGCACGTCAAGCTGTAGATCTATTTAATTTTGTGTCCATATTACGGCGATAGGGCACTCCACCTATCACGTTTGGGACGTACCTATATAATAATCGTTAGTGAAAAGCGGGTGTACCAAGTCTGGACTGTAACAAATGTTTAAACTTTGAAACACCTCTGACACCCCCACGGGGATTCGTGTCGTGATAATTTATAAAAATTATCTGCCTTATCTCAGACAAAAATGATATACAAAAACTAAAGTTTAATTTTGCCATTTCAGCTTTAAACACAAGTAAATATAGTATAATATATATTGCCATCAATTACTATATTTAAAACAGTCACAAACCTAATAATATTAAGTAAATTTTAAACTTTCGATATTAAAACGACACCTCTTGAGCTGACGTAAAAATCACGATCAAACTTCTGTCAAAATAGAATTATCGGTCGATGTTCGGAAACTTCGGAGTAAGCGTTTCGATCAAACTCCTGTCAAATACGTTTGTCGTTCGAAAATTGATTATCAGAGTACCACTCGCGTTGATATTACGATACTCGACCGAATATTGTACGATCGAACACGATCAGAGTAGACCCCCAGGGTATAAAAAGACTGCGACATTCTAATAAAATCACATAATCTAATAATCATACTGAACAACACTCTGAAGAAAAATACACCCGCAAAACATCAGAGAAGAAAATATTCAACTGTAACTTAAAGACTTTAACTCGCAGGAGGAAGGTCTATTTTAGAACGCTACGCGTGAACAGCTGTTTCACGGAGGGTCATGCTTCAAAAATGACCCGTATCTCGTTGCGTTAGGGATCACGCATTTTTGTTTGAAACTCAAATATTTAATAAACTAACGGTTTGCGCGTGTAACTACCTATGTTTCTTTAGAAAAAAGGTTCAGTATAATCGGCAGAATATGTAGTTTTATTTGAAGGTAGCATTCTGTTTACACCTGATATACTTAAAATTACATTACAGTTTGTTCCTTCACCAACAGTAAATGTTAAGTATATAAACATATTATTGAATCAATTGTTTGTTCCAGTTCACGGAGAGGGAGCGGGATGACTCACAGTCACAGGGAGATGATGGCGCTGGTCAGTTCTACTTTATTTTCCTTGGAGGATCTAACACGCACCGTCAATATAGCCTCTTTCCATCATACTTGCTCTCTCGCAAGTTAACAGACGCGGTATGCGTTAGACCCCAAGTTCGATGTTGTCCTCAAGCATCTTGAAGCCATTACTGTACTGGACCCGTAATCCGCCAACGGCCTTGTACGTGAAGTTAGTCCACAGGTTGTACATGTGGAATACCTGGCAGTACGCTGTATATTGCTTGCTTGCTTGCTGTCTTTGAAGGCCTACTCCTCCCACACGGGTGGTCCAAAAACTTTCATACAAATATATGATAGGCATTATAGAGTCAAAAATATTTTTTTCAAGTTTTATAAACTGTTTTTCTATTGTAAGTTTTGACAAAAAAAATCGAAAGTCATCGAAAGTTTCACATGATTAACACAAGAATTCTCTTACTCCTTCCAAACGCCTAAAGCGATTTTAATTATTAATTCACCAAATTATAGGAAATTTTTAGATCTAAAAAATTCAAGGTCAAATTTTTTTTCCGTTCATGGCGTCCATGTGAAAAGTATTATTTTCTCCTATTTTGCGCTAGCCCGAGACTCAGTGGTTGCCGTAACAGCCACTTTTCAAGGCACGCTGAAATGAACGTTATTTCAATGTCGTTTCCGTTGATATTTGTACCGACACACATCGAGTTGCTTATTTAGCGTGGTCATACGCCTTACTGCGAGCCAACATATTGCATCTTACCGCAAGCGTTCTACTTTATCATTTCTAGATATACAAGGTGACTTTTTGATCATCGTCCAAATTCAGACTGGTGGCTTGGTAAGTGATCAGTATCATGGATCAATAACAATTTTGGTGAAATTCGTAAAATGAAATTTCGACTCCCCATAGTGATTCACTCGGGACTGGAAGTGAATTTCTATGGGAAGCGGAAATTTCATTTCAGGAATTTCACAAAAATTGTTATTGATCCAAGATACTGATCACTTATCAAGCCTCCAGTATGAATTTGGACGATGATCAGAAAGTCACCTTGTATAAACCTACGGCCAGAAACACCATAGTACTTTCCGTGCAACCGTGTACTCTCGGAGTACCTCTGCGTGCCTGATCGTAAGACCCAGCATCACCATGTTGCCAGCATAGCTAACGTTATTAACAAATTAATGGTTTTGATGATCAGGGGATCTAAAACGGCCGACTTGGGTGAATCATAAAATGATTTGAAAGTGGGATAGAGTCAGAGTTTCTTCATGCGTGCAAAAGAGACGGCATTAGAACAGAATCATAATGTGATTCATCCAAAGCGGCCTTTTTAGAGGACCTGATTATCATTTACACACCGACCGATCGGTTGCGGTAGGACCTCAATGATTCAGATAGAACCGGCGCACCTGCTGTGCCCGGATATCTTTGTTAATTAACAAATAACATCTCAGAGCTTATGTTGCAGGGAGCGGTGGGTCTGACATGTCGGCGGGGGGTGAGGGGAGCGAAGGCGGTGGCGAGGGGAGCGAGGGTGGGGGCGGGGGCGAGCGCGAGCGCGAGCGTCGCGTCTCCACGTGCCGCGTGGAGCTGGGCGCGCTACTGGCGCCGGAGCCGCGTCCGCTCGACAACAAGGTCAAGGTAAGTCTTTTTCTCTCCTCAGCTACCAATGCTCCTCGCGTTGCTGTTCGCGTTATCGCGATGTTGCCCCCAGCCACACGCTGCGCTAGTCGCCTCACTCATCGCTAGACTCCTCGCGTCCCACTCTATTCATCGACCGACGATGGTATACCTGCAAAAATCAACCGTGGCGCGATCGTGTGGCCGGCTACTCGTCTTGTCGTTACACTGCCGGGCCTTTGACTCACGCACGAAAAACTGCCAAAAACGGGAGCGGTGGGCAACACTAGCAGCACCGTGAGCGGCAGCGTGAGTAACGCAGCCACACGACGTCCCTCACCACTTCCCTTACCATTTCCCCCGCCACTCGTCGAGCGTGTGGCTAAGTGCGTTTGTGTGTGCTATACAACATGTATGCCTCATAGCTCTTTTGGCGTGTGGATTAAACTTTCTTTTGCCCACCACGTTTTGCACAACTTATATCTTACAAACTTGTCTAGTAGATAGATAGGTTCCTTTTGCCACCAAAGCATCCGGTAAGGATTTTGTGAAATTTAAATTATAAAGGTATGATACAGAGTGTTGAAGTTTATATCCACGCGCCAAAAAATTCGGAGCCACGATACAATCGATTTCACGTCACTCACTATAGTGATGTGTTGCAGTCGATTATTTATTTAAGTTAATTTATTTCTTTAAAAGACCCGTCTGTTACCCGTGGTCCCTCCGAGAAATAACATGATGCCGAATTAAAATTGTACCTAAGTCAAAGACGAATAGTTTAGATACTTGTATGCATAAATTTCTTTTTTCACAATGATTAAACTTTTATGGAACGGTCACTGTCACTTTTGACATGTCACAAAATTTCTACAAAACTTCAATCATCTGTCACATTCGACATCTATCACAAAATATCCATAAAAGTTTAATCATCTGTCACAAAATTCTACAAAACTTCAATCATCTGTCACTTTTTACATCGGTCACAAAATCTACGTGAAAAAAAAATTACATTTACATATCCCTACAAGTATTTAACTTTTCGCCCTGGCTTGACTTAGGTACAATTTTAATCGCCATAATTTTATTTCTCGAAGGGACCACGGGTAACAAACGTAAAAAACAAATAAGGCTACAATAAAAAAAAAACTGCTTCGGAACAATGGGAGATGCTACCGACAAGAGCTAGGCTCTTAAGTAATTGATGTATAAACAAACATACATATTACATAAACTTACTATGTACTTATCATGTTAACTTACGAGTACTTCTTAACTCCCGAACACTTAAATAGATTGTGCGTTTCAAGTGTCCAATAATCAATGATATAATGCTAATTAAAATGAATGTCATCGTTCGTAGCGGCACAGCATCCATGGCATGACCGAAGAGGAAAACGTGGTGCGACCGCACCAGGAGATGGCCGTGCTCTCGCTGGACGAGAAGAAGTACCTACTGGGCGTGGAGCGCGGAGACGTGGCGGGCACGAGGCGCGTGCTGCAGCGCGCCGCCGACCAGCAGCACATCAACGTGGACTGCGTCGACCCACTCGGCCGCTCTGCGCTGCTGATGGCCATCGATAACGAGAACCTCGAGATGGTGGAGTTGCTTCTAGAGTTTGGCGTCGAGACGCGCGACGCGCTGCTGCACGCCATCTCCGAGGAGTTCGTCGAAGCGGTCGAGGCGCTGCTTGACCACGAGGAGCGCACTCGCAAGCCGGGCGCATTACACGTGAGTAACACACAGACAGACACACACACATACACGTCGAGACGCGCGATCTCCTAGGAGTTTGTCGAGGTGGTCGAAGCGCTGCTCGACTACGAGGAGCAGAGCACACTCGCAAGCTGGGCGTACTACACTTGAGTGACACACACTATCACACACGCACACACATACGTCGAGACGTACGACGCGCTGTTGCACGCCATCTCCTGATCTCAATTCTTTTTTAGGGTTCCGTCTGTCTGTCCGTATGTTTGTCCGTCTGTCCATCCGTCTGTCTGTCCATCTGTCCGTCTGTCACCAGGCTGTACCTCATGAACCGTGATAGTTAGACAGTTGAAATTTTCACAGATGATGTATTTCTGTTGCCGCTATAACAACAAATACTAAAAAACAGAATAAAATAAATATTTAAAGGGGCTCCCATACAACAGCCATACGGAACCCTTCGTCGCGAGTCCGACTCGCACTTGGTTGGTTTTTTTTAATGCTGTAGGTGGACAGATACGCACTGAAGCTTTTATTTAAGGCTTTCCGGGTCAGGGTAGAACCCTTAATTCAAACTCATAATGTATAGGTAATACCGCAATTGGTACCCTATTTTATTTATTTTTTTATTTTACAACTCTACAGGTTATACCAGTAATTTTGAACATAATCATATTATTAATTATATTTATTAACAATATTAATAAATAACTTTTGTGCAGAGCTGGGAAGCACTGCCACCGGAGACAGCGACGTTCACGGCGGACATCACGCCACTCACGCTGGCGGCGCACCGCGACAGCTACGAGATCATCAAGCTGCTGCTGGACCGTGGCGCCGCGCTGCCCGTGCCACACGACGTGCGCTGCGGCTGCGACGAATGCGTGCGCTCGCGCTACGAAGACTCGCTGCGCCACTCGCGCTCGCGCATAAACGCGTACCGTGCTCTCGCCTCGCCCTCGCTCGTGGCGCTCTCCTCCAAGGACCCGATCCTAACGGCGTTCGAGCTGTCGTGGGAGTTGCGCCGCCTCTCCGCACTCGAGCACGAGTTCAAGACCGAGTACCAAGAGCTGCGCGCGCAGTGCCAAGAATTCGCGACAGCACTCCTCGATCACACGCGTTCCTCGCACGAGCTGCAGGTGCTACTAAATCATGAGACTGGCACGCCGGTACCTCTACCGGAACCAGGTGCACCGGAGCGCATGCGTCTCAGCCGCCTTAAACTGGCAATTAAACTACGTCAGAAGAAGGTATGCCTCCCAGTGATAGCTTCTTTACAAGAATACTGCCCTGGCTAACCAATGCCGTTTATTGCAGTTCGTGGCTCACCCCAATGTGCAGCAATTGCTGGCTTCTATTTGGTACGAGAGTGTGCCTGGGTTCCGGCGCAAGAACATGCTGCTGCAGGCGGCAGAAATGGTGCGCATTGGCATCATGTTCCCGCTGTACTCGCTAGCGTACATCGCGGCACCTCACTCCGCTGCTGGCCGCACGCTGCGCCAGCCGTTTATTAAGTTTCTCTGCCATTCCGCGAGCTATTTTATGTTTTTGTGTGAGTATAGTTACGCAACGTTTTCTTAATATACGTTATGAGAAAAATGTATCAATTGTCGTTTCTTCCAGTTCTACTGATCCTAGCGTCACAGCGTATTGAGACGGCCACAGGGGAGTTCCTGTGGGGTGCTGGTACTGGAGCCAGCACCGGCGCGGGTGCAACCCCACTATCGCGTCGTGGCTCTCCACCCTCTCTAGTCGAGTGGCTCATTCTAGCATGGGTCAGCGGTGGGTATCGAGATCGAGTCCTTCATAGACTGCTATATAGCTCACTCTTATACACTGTCACTAATCCCACCACCATTCTGTACAGGTCTCATCTGGAGCGAAGTGAAGCAGTTGTGGGATATGGGTCTTCGTGAGTACGTACATGACATGTGGAACGTCATCGATTTCGTTACCAACTCTCTTTACGTCGCAACAGTCGCACTCCGCATCGTTTCACATTTTCAGGTCAGTAAACGGACATTCGACATCTGATGCTCGAAGGCCGTTAATGATATTATGACAATGTGAGCTACTTGTACAGGTACGTCGAGAGATGGCTCAAGGGCTACAGTGGAATCAGCCGCGAGAGAAATGGGACGCCTGGGACCCGATGCTGCTCTCGGAGGGTTTGTTCTCGGCTGCCAACATTTTCAGCAGCCTCAAACTCGTGTACATCTTCAGCGTGAACCCGCACCTGGGCCCGCTCCAGGTGTCTCTGAGTCGCATGGTGCTAGACATACTCAAGTTCTTTGTCCTTGACATCCTCGTCATCTTCGCCTTCTCGTGTGGTGAGTGACTCGTTAGATGCCCCAGCTTGCTCGAGCAAGGCAGCCGAAGCACATACCGATAAGCGTGTGTTGCAGGACTCAACCAGCTGCTCTGGTACTACGCTGACATGGAGAAGAAGAAATGCACGACAGGAGCACCGCTGACCAATGGCACGCTGCCTGATCCAGATGCCTGCATTGTGTGGCGACGTTTCGCTAAGTAATACATTGCAATCTACAATTTCAGTTCTAACAGTTATTCATTATCTATTGGTGGCTATCTCTTTCACTCTTTAAGGATTCCCTACACATTGGGAGGCTATACACAGCCCTGCAGCTTTTGCAGACAAGGTAAAATTCTCATAATTCTATGTATGGCCTCCCAACGTGTATACAATCTGTACCATAGACTATGGACTCCGTATAAACTAATAAAATTCTACCGGAAACAAATAGAGTAAAAAGTCTAAGTGATGATTGTGTTGATTTGCGTTTCCGATCGGTTTATCAGAGATTTTCCGATTTTTGATGCTTTTGGGATTCAATTCCTTACATTTTTTTTATATGTTTTCATATACCGGTTTCACCGGTTTCAGTTTTACACCATCATCAAGGGCTTAGACTGATTAGATGTTATTCCGTGCAATAAATGATATAGTGAACCCATTTACTTACATAGTTTACTATATAATTTATTGCACGGAATAACATCTAATCAGTCTAAACCCTTGATGATGGTGTAAAACTGAAACCGGTCGGGTTAAATAAGCTAATAAAATGTGAAACGAGTGCAAGCAGCTTCTGGTTTTGTAAAACTCCGACAGATTTATCAATTACTTATGTACGCACAGTATCAGAATTACAGTATACCGATGGGTATGACCTATTTGTTTAGGGATCTTTGATCAAGTAAAGAAAAATTTAAAGAAAACGTATGTTAAATGTCGTACACTCGTACGCTTATTTGGGCTTATACGACGAACAAAAAAATTAACACGTAGCTTTTATAGAAGGAACGCATTGCCGTGCCACGCGCCCACGGGGCTCGATCTAAGCCCACCGCTCGCAAAATCGAAGAAAACCCGATACACCCAACCTTAAATTTGGGAGGGCATACTCCTCATTATAAAACCATAATTTATTATATATTATTTACATGATTTAACCGCTGGGTTGGATGGAACCCAAATCGAGACATTTCAGAAACTTTTAACAAAAAGAAAAATTTTACTCACTGGGTCAATAAATAAAGTTTCTTTGATCCATTAGGAACGACTCGGCTTTCACGTCACATATTAGATTATTGTAGATTATAGTGACGACAGCTCCATCTCAGATCCATATAAATGTTGTATGTGTTAATGTTAATGTTAATGCAATCTCGGTATACCGAGATCTCGAAATACCGAGATCTCGCACATATATTGCAAGATCAATCACGCATCGTTATCAGTGCGAGATCTCGCAAGATTTGCGAGATCAAGCGGCAGCGCATATTACAGATGCAGGTCATTGACGACACTAGAATAATTAAAAAAAAAAGATAAAGCTTTGGATTTGCTGAATCGAGAAGACAATAACTGCATTTTGCATCATAAAGTCAGCAATATCATTTTGTTGAAATTGATGACTATAAACATGGAATTAGTAAGAACCTTGTCTGCGGCTGGGCTAGCCTATAGGCTGCATAAAGTGAAAACACACGCTATCTTTAAATAAAATCATATACTGTTCACACTAAACAAATTTTGTAAAGAAACATAATGAAACAAATGAATAAAAAAAACACATGTCCATACAACATTTACAGTTGGTTTTTAAAATTATTATGCAAAGGAGAATTTATTTTTTCATTTGCGCTGGTATGTTTCTTTGAGAAAGCTTTTCAGTATGGTCAGTAGAATAATATAATTAAATATTATAAGTATATTTAATTACATCCCTTTAATTGGATTGATATCTTGTTTTAATTTTTTTATTAACCAGTAGTTGAAATAATATTTTTTCGAAAGAAATTTTATAAGTGCAAGATCTCGCTAATACCGAGATCTTGCGAGATTAATTTTTTTAAATCTTGCAAATACCGAGATTGACATTTAGGTGCAAGATTGCATTCCCTAGTTGTATGTATACGTGATTGAGTATAACTTACAGTGTTATTCCAGCCTCTTCGAGACAATGCAAACGTTATTCTGGGCAGCATTCGGGTTGGTGGACCTCGACTCGTTCGAACTGGACGGGATCAAGATCTTCACTCGGTTCTGGGGCATGCTGATGTTCGGCACGTACGCTGTGATCAACGTCATCGTGCTGCTCAACTTGCTCATCGCCATGATGAACCACTCCTACCAACTCATCTCGGTGAGACTGCTCTTCTTTATATATAAATACGTACCTAAATATAGTTAAGAGGATCCATGAAAAAATCCCTTTTCTGCACATTGTGGTGTGTTTGAGGGGTTGGTTTTTATATCGTGCGCCCTTTATTTAATTGTAATGAGGTTTGGAATCAATAGTGGGTAGTCACTTTTCTAAACAAAGTGGTTTTCTTTTCCTGAGGAAATGCTTAGTTTTCGTGAAAACCGAAGATGAAAATTGGAAAATATTTGTGAACGAAACGCAATTTGTTAAAGAAATTTTAAGTGAATGTCGTATCGAAACGTTAAAACACACGCACACACTCTAATAATTCTGTGCACACACGCAATACTATTGAATATTATTGTATGTGTGCAGCCGAAAATGGCAAACAAAATGGCGTCCTTCACAGCGTCATTCCGTTTCTCTTGTGGCTACGTGAATTATAAATAATATGGTGTTTTATCTTCCTTTTCCCAACAATTAAAATAGTAGATATTTTCTTATCAAATTGCAAAAATTACATGCAATAAAATCTGATTTCTGTACTGGTAGGTTAAAACTGTTTAAAAACCAACTCAGCACACTCCGACTCTATACAGTCTTGTGGCTACTACCCCTAGAGTGTATATAAAAAGCCGAAGGCGCGAAGGGAGGGCAGCCCCCGCCCGCAGTAATAAAGCTTAGGCACCTGTGTGAGCCGTAGCGGCTGAGGCTGGTCGCCGAAGGCGACCAACAAGCCGAAGCTGCGGAGGTGAGCACGGGTGCCTGTGCTTTGTTACGCAAGGGCGAAGGGGCTGCACTTCCCGCAGCGTCGTAGTCGATGCAGAAGTGAATTTGTGTCATATTGATAGGTTCTTATGGTCCATAAATTGACTTCTGCACTGGTAGAGGTTCAGATGGCTGAAACATCTTATCCCCTACAACTTCAGATTAAGAAAACAATGTAAATATAACCTCAAATTTTATTAAACTTTAATAATTTTTTTCTCAAAAATTACACATTTCCTCAGAAAAAAACTAACAAGAGGGACAAAGGACCTCCCCCCCCACCCCCTCCCCCACCCCCTCCCCCACCCCCCTCCCCCCAATTAAGGGCGCACGATTCAAAAAAAAACCCTGTTTGAGTATTTGGTTGTTTAAACTAAGTTCATATATCTTGATTTTGAACATAAACACTTGTACAAGTTGTTTCATAACACAATTATATTTGTTGCACACTTCCCGTTGCACACTTCCCGTTGCACACTTCCCAACCGGTTTCGGACATTAATCCATCTTCAGGGGATACAGAATATTTATTATTTTAATATACGAGCCATAAAACGACAAACGTATGTCAACAATGATTGTGAGGAAAAACATATACAAAAGTGGGTAGAATAACAGATTGTTAGAGATGCCATTCGAAAAAAATTTTCCCTAAAGGTTAGGTATTTTTTAGTGAAATATGTAAAATGGAAGTCATGTCAAATAATCAAAAAATAATAAAATAAAAATGAAAATTGTAATGTCAGATTTTTGAAAAAGAAAATGGTGATGATTGTTAAATAAATTACAATTCAAAGACTTATCACGAAATAATTGTCAAAAGCTGATTTTAAATGTCATATTAAACTTAATTAAAGTATAAAAGTAATGGTGAGTTATTGAGATCTAATTGTTGATTGAGTATTTTATGTTGGTCTTTCGAAGTTTGTTTGTTTATCTCCAGTGCTTCCAATGCTGTCATTTTTCTGCCTTTGTTGCATATATGAAGGGCTTTAAAATTTTGGGTTTTATCAAACGAGTGATTTTCTTCAATAAGATGTTCTGCGAACTGAGAGTCGGTCTTTTTGAGGCGCCAGCTTCTTGAATGCTCTTTAATTCTTGTTTCAAAGGACCTACCTGTTTGCCCTATATATTTTTTGTGGCAGTCATTGCACGAGAGCTCATAAATTCCACTTTTCTTAATGATGTCGGTACGATCTTTGTTATTGCAAATTAAGTGTTTTATGGAATTATTGGTATAAAAGGCCGGTCGATGGGTTTTTAGGATATTGGCACATTTATATGACACAGTTCCTATAAATGGTAGTTTAACCCACTTCTTTGAGTCTTTTTCATCAATATTAATTGCGCTACTCTGTTGATATAATAGTGAATTCGCAGTTTTTCTTTGCTTTTTCTTGAGTATTTTATCTACTGTTATTGTGTCGTACCCATTGTTGATAGCAATGGTTTTTATTGTATTTAGCTCTTCTCTAAAATCTTTATCACTCATTGGGATAGACAAGGCTCTGTGGATCATGGTATGAAAGAATGCTAGTTTATGTGTATTCGGGTGCTTCGAATTTGCGTGGATTATGGTGTCAGTGAAAGTCGGTTTTCGTTATATTTTGAATGTGTGTTTTCCTGAACTAATTTCAATTGTCAGGTCTAAAAAATTTATGATTTGATGTCCTATCTCTAAAGTAAACTGAATATTATTGTCAATTGAATTGAGAAATGTCAAAAAATTATTTAAGTCAGTCTCTGTCCCTGTCCACAAACATAAAATATCATCAACATAACGGTACCAGTAACCTATGAATTTACTGAATTGTTTAGATTTTAGGACTGTCTTTCCAAAATTGTCCATGAACAAGTTCATATACAACGTGAAATTTAAGTCATTCTGTTAACGAAAACTGGTGATAGTACTCGTCCATATGAACAACTTTTACTATGAAGCCCACCTTGAAATCGTGAAAAAAAAACAACTGCTGTTTCATACATTTGGGTCGAGTAGGTAACCCTTGAAAATAAATAACTAAAATCAAACGCATCTTTTTTTTCAACCTCATTTTGTAGCTTCACACCGCGCCTTAACAAGTATTAACTTAGGTCTATGTTAGAGAGAGAAGGGAGACTGAGATAAGATGGTTGTGTACGCAGGAGCGTGCCGATGTAGAATGGAAGTTCGCGCGCAGCAAGCTGTGGATCAGCTACTTCGAGGAAGGAGGCACCGTGCCGCCGCCCTTTAACGTGGTGCCATCGCCCAAGTCCTTGCTGTACGCATGGTGCTGGCTCCAGCGGCGACTGTGTCGACATGCGCGCGCTAAGCGCGAGCACATGCGCACCATCCGGGTACGTAGATCATATATTATGTTATGATGGCGTAAACTGCTAAAAACCGAATTCGCCTAGATTAAATTATGTTAATGTGTGTTAATTCGAAAACCATTTCGAGATTTAGGTTTAATGAGCCGTATTTTAGAACTTGTGGTCTGAATAACCTCATGATGATGAATATTTTTATACGAAAAAGCTGCAACTTCCATTTGCCTTCGTGTGACGTCACTTGAAAAAGGGTAGTGTAGCCGCTGGCTACAGGATGCAGAGCTGATGGAATTTGAATGGGAGAGTAGACAGGATAAGAAAAAGATTGTGGGTAAACTGACTGACCTTGCTTTGGAATGTTGTTCTCGATGGGCCGACAGGAGATGCGGTGACGTGCTGAGCCTTCTTGTTGGCTAGTTGAGCTGGCGTCTGTGCAGGGATGTATTGAATGTCCTGGTTTGAGTGATGTACACAGCACTTGTATTAACACTACACTTTAGGTACGCGATATTGTTTGTGCTGACGCGAATGTCTATTGTTTCGCCAGGTGGCGCCAGCGCAGCGCCGCGATATTAGTCATGCACATATCATTCTGACGTCACGCTGGTATAGCGTGAACATCCTGGGGGGGCCGGGGCTGCGGCTCCTCCTGAGCTGAATCCAGCGGCAGCCTGGCTATCTTGAACACAGGTCGTCGCAGATTTCCATGAGCTGTGTCCAGATCCACAACTTGGATCACTCCATCCTTGCCAGGCATTGTGCGGAGAATTCTCCCCAGCTTCCATTGGAGCGGAGGCAGGTCATCCTCTTTGATGAGGACCAGTTCACCCACTTGAGGAGGGGAAGAAGGGGAGAGCCATTTGGAGCGGGTTTGCAGGGTATGGAGGTAGGATCTGGACCAGATAGTCCAAAAGCGCTGAGAGAGCGCTTGAATGAGTTGAAACCGTTTAAGAGCAGATATGGGTCTGTCGTCAAAAGACTGCTCAGGTAGAGCGGTGAGCGGACGACCAATAATGAAATGTCCGGCCGTGAGAGGTTCAAAGTCCGTAGGGTCGGATGAAATCGGGCAGAGGGGTCTTGAGTAGGGTTTGCACTATTCGTTTAATTTTACTATTCGAATAAAATGAATACTTCTAGAGCCAAATATTCGAATATTCGGATATTCGAATATTTTTAAACATTGATTGAAAACAATACAATATCAATTCAAAACAAACAAAAGCAGCTAGACTGTGGTTTGGTTTGATTGCTGCATAATTTTATTCAAATAAAATCAAGTATTTTAATTATTTTTCTTGTTTGTGTTAACACAAGTTAACACAACACAGATGCGTGCGCGCTGTCGCTGGCCGCGTGACTGACTGAGTGAACGAACGAACGAGGCTGAACGAGTAAATGAACACAAGGTGGGGTGGGACTCAGGGGCAGAGTAAGAATAAGACCAAAAACAAAAACTTTATTATTATTCAACTATTCGAATAATTTAAATGAATTATTCGAATTTGAAATTGGAGCGGATATTCGAATAAAATGAATATTCGAATATTCGAATTGCAAACCCTAGTCTTGAGTTGAGTATTATTTCGTGCAGAGCGCCGAACCAAGTTATGTGCTGATTCGCGAGCTTGTGAGTGATTGCATCATTGTTTGTGCCGCAGTCTGAGCGAATGAGAACTGGAGTACCGCGACGTGAGATAAAACCTAACAGGGCTCGTGCTGAGTGAAATTGAGTGTGATTGAGTGAATGTACGTCTGCTATTTCAAGTGATACGGTTGGCAACAAAATTGGTGTGTTAGTGGCGTTCACTACACGTTGTGCGGGGTTACAAGAATTCTCTGTTGGAGTTGAAGTCATTGAGTGAAAATGAAATGAGTGTGTATGTGATGAGTGTGTGTGTGATAAGTGTGCTGAGTGCGTTGAGTGCTGGTTTCATTGAGTGAAAATGAGCTGAATGTGTATGTGATGAGTGAATGTGTGAGTGAAAATGAGCTGAGTGTGTATGTGCTGATTGAATGTGTGAGTGAAAATGAGCTGAGTGTGTATGTGCTGATTGAATGTGTGATGAGTGTGACTATATGTGAAAATGAGTTATTAAAACTTGAGCGCTACCAACTCCAACGTGCGGATAGCTTGTAACTTGCGCGGGCCGAAAAAAAAAACAAAGACTATGTTCAAACGGAACACGGAAAATAAACACGACAGAGAAAAAAAATTTTTTTTTTAAACAACCTGTATATGAGCTGATAAACCAACGTGGAACACCCTATATGTGTACCATAAACAATAAAAGGCAGACAATAACAGGATAAAACTGTTCGGAAAACTTTTACCGTAACACAAGATTACCGCAACATTAAATATCAAAAAGGGCTGATGACCTTGTTCACTCCTATGTTATTATGCTATTTCCCGCTTACACGAAACTAATAAAATACCTATCTACTGCCTCAAACTCGTAAACAACAAAGAATGCGTTCACCTGGCAGAAATCGTATCTAAATGTGCGGACAAACTAATGATGAAATCACGCTTTAGTAATATACGTAATACGTATGTATATGCACGAAATAAAGCGAATTTATACTCTCACAAAAAATATCTCGCAAGATACGAGAACTATCTTTGACAGTGGGTAGATTTGCACCTCTTCGCGCGATAGAAAACAAAGTGAAGTGTAGGTACTCAAAACGTTGTAACACGATATGAAACTAAAATGTGAACTATGTATTTACGAGCAAAGTTGAATCACTTCGAGAACATTTGAAAAGATTGGGTCGGGAATTACATGTAAAAAATGTTGAGCAAAATGCTGACTTTGAGTTTAATTAATTTTACGTATGGGGTTTATAAGGGCTGATAATTAATCCCTGGAAGTGACGGGGGGGGTTTAATAAAGAAATATAGTGGACTGTAATAAACAATTGGGCCGAATGGATATAATTATATTATCTGAGCTGAACAATAATTACAACCGTGATGAAAATGAGTTATTCTGTAAAAGGGCGTGGGGGGGTCGGTTCTAACCGATAAATGGAATGTTCCAGGCGGCGGTTCTAATTATCTACCCGCGATAGGTATTCGAAACCACAAAATATTTTTTGCCGGGAAAGGGGGCAAAATATGTAACCGGGTGAAAATGGACTGTAGTAAATCGACGGGGGCTGCAGCGGTATTTAGGCGGTATTTAGGCGGCGGTATTATATACAGAGCGGTATTATATACAGAGCGGTATTTAGGCGGAAAACCTGGACAAAACCTATTATTTGCTTTGTCGAAATCAAGTGCGTGTCGAAATATGTCATTTGAATAGTGTAAGTGCTTTTATATTATTTTTTTAAGTTTGGAGAGGATAAAGGGGAAAAATGGACCTTTGAATGAAAATAATACTTTTTATTTTATATTTTTATTTACAAATAAGGCTCGATTTCAAACAAAAATACATTTATATACAAGGATTAGTCATCTTCATCATTCCCTTCCTCTTCATTGTGATCTGATTCAGTAGATTGACTAAATTGTTCTTGTTGAAATAACGCTATTGCATCTTTTGAAAATGCTTGCATCTTTTTCATTGGTTTTGGGCGTATGCTTGTCAAATAAGGGTCAGATGTCAACAGCAGTCTATTCAATATATCTCTGTTACACTTTTCTCTCGAAAATTTACGAGCAAAGTTTTGTCTGTATTGACGGAAGTGTTTGTTCCGCGCTTCTGCAGCTTCCTCCGACAACTGACCAATGGGCAGCAGGGCGTGCGCAATGACACTTGGTCCGTGAATCAAAATTTTATGTACGGTAGGTGACATAGGTTGCCAATCGTAGTGTCGCACGTAAAACTCTGCTGTCTCCATTGTGTATTTTTCAAATTTCTTGATGTGTACATCAAAGCCAGATGAAATTACTTCCAGTATAACTTTGAACCTATGAATTAATTCAGGAATTATGCCTGTTATTTTTGCTGCGAGGTCAGGCTCACTGAAGAATCTTCTTGAGGTGTTGCCGTCATTGGTGTTACCAAAGTTAGCTTTTGGCATATCCACCAGAAGTCCCATCTTTGCTTTGAATTCATCTTGAATAATCTTTTTTTTTTCAGAAATTTTCTTTTTATCGGCATCTCCTGTCACACGACTTATGTACACCTCTGCCTTAATTTTATACGAAAGGTGCAATAGAAATTCAAAGAATCGTATTCTGGCATGGAGTGTGGACAAGCCAAACCTAAATGTTTCAGGGTTTTCTTCTTTTCTAACATTTATT
The DNA here is from genome assembly GCA_934047225.1 of Ypsolopha sequella. Lineage (NCBI taxonomy): Eukaryota > Metazoa > Arthropoda > Insecta > Lepidoptera > Ypsolophidae > Ypsolopha > Ypsolopha sequella. The sequence continues at coordinate 29,020,368 of OW203985.1, forward strand.
TTATTAAAAGTACTCGAGGTTTCACCACAGATATAGCACCGTATTGTAGATGCTGTTTTTGTTGCAGCATTGCATACTTTTCCATCAACCATGGTTGGCAGCAAAATGTGACAAATAAAAATATTTTCACCTTCAACCTCTGTTTTTCGAAGATTTTTTGCTTGATTCTCGATGTGTTCAATTTCTTCATTCGTCACATCATTATTTTCTTTTATGAATCTTATTCTGATGGGTCTACAATATCTTGGAGAAGACGGCACAGGATTCTTCCATAAAATCTTCTGTCCACTTGACAGCCTCAAAGGCACTATAGAGCTTTGAAAGATGTGTGAATCACTGGCCCCGTCACTTTTAAACTTTTGTTTATATTGGGATTGCTGAGACCCATCACAACCCCACTTATAAATCAGTTCCATATTTTTCTTCTCTTCAGCTGAACAAGTTTCTATCACCTCTTTCAAATACTCGCACAACCTTATGGAGGTGTGATCCAGCAGTTCTTGAAGATTTATTTCAGCGCGTGTTTCATTTACGAAAATAGCTTTTGGATAACATTGTTGTTTAGCCTTCTGAAGCTCTGAATAGCATGGGTAAATATTTTTGTTTGCCTGATGTATCACATCATATTGCTTCATTGTAAGATCAGCTTCAACGAAAATGGCTAATGCTTGCGACGGTGAATGCTTCTCAGTTCTTGTTGTTTTACGAGAGCTGGAGACTGCCTGGCGAACCTTCTTAGCTCTGCCTGGAGATTTCATAATTTCGTTGATTACATTCGCCATGTCAGATTTTCCTGCAGCTCGATGACTCATTTGTGCGGCATAGGTCAATTCATCGGCAGGTACATTTGTTCTCAGCTCTATTGTTTTCCGGCGTTTCGAACGGTCGCAGGATTCTCCGAACTCCTTGCTCGGCCGACCTCCAGAGTAGGTACCGCAAGCAGGTAAAGAAATGTTACCACTAAGCCATTGTTCATGCTTTTCTCGGAAACGTGCTTCAGTGCTATTGCAAGATATCCACTTGCGCTTGTATTCGGCCTTAAAATTGCTTAATTTCTTACGCAATGCACCAAGTTGATCAGATGGACATTTCGTAATCTTTAGAACTTCGTCCTCAAGATACTTGAACTTATTGTCCAATAATCTTTCCGAACTCCCCCGGATAATGTCGTGAAGATGTTTCCGCGTCATTGTTTTGACTGGAACATTAGTATCTAGAACAAAAATTAATAATTTAAAAATTAAATATTAAAGCGATTTATTAGAAAAAAAAATTAAAAAAAAATGTGAATGTTGGGGAATTGTTTTTCAAATAAGAATGTTAAACGAAGGCTTAACCTCTCATGCAATATAACTCTAGTGGCTAAGAAGCGATCAGAACATAATTAAAATGATTGTGGAAAGAAAAATATTGATGAAATTTCTTGTTTCTCCAAGGTTATGTTCAGATGCCCAAAAAAATAATTGTGTACAGTTATAATGAGTAAATTCATGTTGAAAATACGGTACATACCTTCTACTTCAATATCCATTTCAACAATTTTCACAAAACCACTTGCAAGCAGAATGACAAGGTAACGAGTAACTGGTCACAAAAAAATGCCGAGAACAAAGACGTACGTGTGTAGCGAAGGCTAGGTTCCGACTAAGAGCATGAGTCAGTGATAAGCAGTGAGTAATTAATATTAATGACAAATGACGTCACATTTATGCACCTGTTCTGGAACACGAGCACAAGCTGATCAAGGGAAGTTTGCAATTTAGGGTTTTGTCCAGTTTTTTAGATTGAATACCGTTCCGTGGGCTGGTTCAAAACAAAGTTATGGGCCGGCGGGGGATAGTCGGGGGGTGATATAAACCAAAAATTTTCCTGGATTGAAAATGGACTGTAATAAATCGACGGGGGCTGGTTCAGTAGCGGTTTGAAGGGCCAAAATTGTGAAAATGGACTGTAAGGACCAGAATTCGATCCGGCCGAAGGACCAAAAATGTAGCCGCTGGCTACAGGATGCAGAGCTGATGGAATTTGAATGGGAGAGTAGACAGGATAAGAAAAAGATTGTGGGTAAACTGACTGACCTTGCTTTGGAATGTTGTTCTCGATGGGCCGACAGGAGATGCGGTGACGTGCTGAGCCTTCTTGTTGGCTAGTTGAGCTGGCGTCTGTGCAGGGATGTATTGAATGTCCTGGTTTGAGTGATGTACACAGCACTTGTATTAACACTACACTTTAGGTACGCGATATTGTTTGTGCTGACGCGAATGTCTATTGTTTCGCCAGGTGGCGCCAGCGCAGCGCCGCGATATTAGTCATGCACATATCATTCTGACGTCACGCTGGTATAGCGTGAACAGGTAGTAATAAAAGCTCCGATAATAAATTTAAAAATGTCCTTACTAAAAATATAATATTTACTGCCCGAAATACTAAATCTCCGACTACTTCTGTCCGACTAAAAATGACGAAACGACCGAATGATATACTTAAATCTCAGAAAAAATCTTATGACTGTTAATTGCTGTAATACTTTTTTACCATATAAAATTATGTTCTACTGATAACAATGCTTTGTAATTATTACCTTTACTTGCCAACTAGAAATTCATCAATTACATTTAATTTTTCATAAACTCTGTGCTATTTTTACTACAATGTTATACTTAAATTTCTATTGTTGGCGCTTGTCCAGAAAGTTATTAAAAATACAAAAATGTACTTACTATAATCATGAATTCTAGTTACTACAGGTACAGGGAGCAAAGAATAAAATAAAATTCAGTTTATTATATCTAAAATATTCTTTAATCAGTAGTAGAAAATGTCATCATTTCTTCTTATGACCTAAAATAAAGAGGTAGGTAAGTAGTACCTAATCTTAATAATATTTCGCGTTATAAGAATTCATTGAATTATAAGAGCAGGTCTGGATTTAGTAGGACGACCCCGTTTTCTTTTTTGTCCTATAGGTAATGCTTTCGCTTCCAAAGGCGGAGTCGCGAGTTTCAATCTGATAGCGAGCCCAAGAAGGTGTTTACAAATGTATTTTTTATAAAACTGCGGGCAAGTGCAGGATCCTTTTTTCCAATTTACATTTTCAGTTCCATTTTTTGGGACCTTGACTTTCCAGAAAGCAAAATGTTTCCTCTTGTAATCATCGAAGTTTAACCACTGTTCGCCGTAATTTACGTCTCCTACTTGGCTACTTGGGATCAAGTATTCTGTGTATGCTGTGTTGGATGATAAAATCTTTATCTTTAAATCTTTTTTTGCCCAGCAATAACCATCAGTCCAATCCTTTAGCTCAATAGTAGGTTCTTCAGGTAAAGATTCTTTGCAGCTTTGTATAGACCATTGACCAACCATCTCAGTCGCAATGGCCAAGAAATGTGAAAGCGGAAAACGTTCACGTAAGGTGTTGTGGTCTTTAATATTCCGATTAAAAGCTTCTAACGCATTATTTGTGACAGGTGAACACGGCGCTGCACCTAAAAACCAATTCGGATGCTTTTTTAACCATTCTTCTTGGAAGTAGTTAACAAACTCGGTTTGAGTCTGCCATTTCTCAACAAATGCTTGTGACGCAGCATTAAATACTTCATATGATGTAGCATTATGTAGCGTGTCTATGTCCTGTATGATTTCTTTCTGTTTTGTTTTGTGGACGGTTTTCTGAACTTTTTGTTGCATATTTTTCTTCGCGTGAGCCCAGCACATACGAACAACAGGTGCATTACCAAAAACTTCTATGAAAGCATTTATTATAGCCTGAGCAGCGTCACAAACTAAAACTCTAGGTTCCAATATGTGATCAAATAAACTTAGTGCCTTTTCTTTGAGGCCACCAAAAATCATTTGGAAATCTTCTTGACGTTCATTTGTGGAGATACCAAGGCAAAGCGGATGAAACTTGCGGTTCTTGTCAGTGGTACCAAGAACTAAAACAGGGAACCCTTGCCATATGAGTTTGTAGGTGGCGTCTATGTGAAGTACGTCAGTGGAACAAACAATGTTGAGTAATTTTTTTGTTGACAATGCAAGACGAAAAGTTGGTACTTTATCTTCTAGCACGTAATAGTTAAACACAAAAACTTCATTTTCATCATCGGGAATAGTTGTTCGATCGAAAATCCACTTTTCAAGTTCACCTAAGTAAATTGTAGCTCTTCCATACTTTTCGCGCCTTCTGTCATATAAGTAGTTATTAAGTTGCCTTTTAGAAGGGACCTTTATCCCTTCAATCTTGTTCAGAGCCTCTAATATAGCTTTTGGCTTTAGACGTAAATCAAACAGCTTATTTATTTCTCTTTTAACATTTTCCGAAATTCCGTAATCACTTCGCGTACCAATCTGGTCATGGTTGTGCTCTGAAGTAGTCTTAAAAATAAGAACATCTTCACAATCGTTCACAAACAATAAATACAAGGCACAATCACACTGTGGCCCTTTGGATTTTACTTTATTACAACGATAGAACCGTTTTTGGCCTTCTTCACTATCCCGCGTATAATTTCTTGACCAAGTCTTTTCATCATTCACAAATTCTTCTGCTTCTTGTTCACTGCACCGTTTGATTAACACCCAACTTTTAATATGACGGCTCTTCTTCGCCGGTACTGACGGTTCAGCTCCCACTTCTTCCTCATCAGAGTCAGAACGGTACACAGGTACCTCATCCATACTTCAGTGTCCTTAGTTTCAACTACAAATACAAATATTATAATTATTTATGTAAACAAACAAACGAAACACGCGGCGAGCTGTCGTTGCAAGCGCACTGCGCTCGAAACTTCCGACGTCACGCCGAACGTACGCGAAAACACCCGAACGCGACCCAAACGCCGTTCGCGCGGTCCGACCAGTTTCGGTATTTTCATCAATGTTGAGAGTTAAAAAATATATTTGGTAACCAACACTAGAAAATTAAATAACTCATAAAATTCGTAAAAGAATGATTATTTTGACATGACCTCTGTTGTCAGTAACCCAGTAATCTCGTCGGAGGTTCAGTATTTTATTCAGAAGTTTAGTTTTGTTATTCGAAGTTTAATATATTTTTAAGTAGAAATGTAATTTGATTGTGTTCATAGGTGTCAGCAAAATTTAGGTATTTTATTCGGTATGCTTTGAATTTTTTTGTCGGTATATTATTATAACGCTGGTAAATTAGAATAAAAGTCGGACAGAGATAGCTGGAGAATTATTTATTTGTCGGAACCATTATTATTTCCCCTTGAAAAAGATAAATTTATAATAATTTACTTCGGACTGATTTGACAGATGGATGACAGATGAGTAGACTGACAAACACAGACCACTTTTTTTATTAGCAATCACACATCACAATCAGTATAATGTCTAAAATTCTCAAGTGACGTCATATCGGACAATTATTTTTAAAAAATCATAAAAACATAATGGTTAATTTATATACCAAAATAATGAAAACTATGCTCTAAAAGGACGTATTAACTCTGAAGAAAATAAATGTTTTAATAATTAAGCTATGCGAATTATAGCGTAAAAGCCGACCCATTACGCGGTCATACGAAATTATTCCGCTTTTTCGCGAAAAAGCGAGATTGAAACAATTACTCCAATTTTTTTACTAAAAATCAAAAATAAGTGCAACGACGCGCGTGTTAGGTTTACATATAAATATATTTGGGGAGCTAAGCGAAGCGGAGCGGAGCGAGATTGTAACAATAGTGTAATGATATCTATGGGAGCGTGGCGATCTCCCTAGATTTAAGGCCAGAGTATTCGGAAAAATCACTCCTGCTTTAATTTAACACTATTGTCCTTTTCAGTGGAAGCGGGCCGCTTAAAAAACTCGCGACTTTGAGGTGTTTGTGATTATTATTTTGGAATTACAGGGATATGTTTATAATATGACGGCCGCTTTGCACGACGTTTATTTTGTACAAGTTTTATTGTCCAAAACTTAATATAAAGCAAATGAAATCATAGTTTAGGCCTATCTTTGCGATTTTATTATTTGCAAGAAAATGCAAGTAATCTTGTATCGAACGGCTGATAAATCCATATTTTTTTTAAATTTTAATTCTTGTTGTTCAATTTTAAATTAATTTTAAATTGGATTTTCGTCCCAAAATCGATGTACATTTAACCAGCAAAGTTAGCACGTACAGCAGTCGGAAATACCATCAATATTCTAAATTATCAAAACAGAATCAAAAATAACAAACAATCGAGGCACAAAATAATCATTATTTACTGCGCAAAGTGCGAGGTTCGTTCAGCTGAGTTCGAACGGCGCGGGGCGAGGCGTAACCCCTCGGCCACAGCTTCAGGCTTCGAGAGGCGCGCCAAGCGGTTCTTCTTGCGACGGCGTCGGCGGAGAGAACAAATGTATGAAGTGTAAGTCACTCGAAGCCGGACAAGACGCGCGAGCGGCGACCCATAGCCGGCTCTATACAAATTCATACATTTGTTCTCTACGCCGCGCCGGCGCCGTCGCAAGAAGAACCGCTTGGCGCGACTCTCGAAGCCTGAAGCTGTGGCCGACCGGTAAGCGCTTGTTTAGATTAGCCAACCAAATATAATATACTTTATTGCCCCGATATATCTCGCTTCGCATCGAAGTTGTCGTCGTCGCCACGAACTGGCTTCTTAATTAAAATTATTTAATTTACATAAAATTATTTTTTTATTTCAGAGAAAAGCAAAGCAAGCAAACGAGAGAGACTTCAGATATCAAGTTAGTACTGTCTCTATTACAATTCATAGGTCCAAAATTATGCAATTAAAGTTTAATATCTATTATGCAATAGACGACAGTGTGCATTCTCCTTATTAGGGTCCAACTTAATTAGACCCTTTGGATACTAGTTTAATGGATCGTAAGTGACAAGTTATGTTGGATGCGCGTTTAATGTTTAAGGCGCTCTTATACCAAAATCAATAATTTCAAAGTCAAATAGAACTTTCAATATCGTCTAAAACTCACAAAAAAAAAACGCAATATAGTTCGAAGCTTTGTCTAGGTCTTCCACACATGTGTTACACGATCAGATAAACTTTGCTTGATAGAAATAATTCACGAACACAGCATGTAATAAGACCTTTAAAATCATGCCATTTCCATAATTATATCTGGTATTATTGCTCTTTAAATTTTCTAGGTCGACCACGTAAGTAGGTTTTAATAAACATATCCCTTATTTTTAAACAATTTAAAAACCGATAAAAACAACGAAAAAGTACAAAAGTGTGGTTATTTTCTTTACTCCTTACACGTAAAGAAAAAGACAGAGAGTCACTCTTCTGGGATAAGAGCGCCTTAAGGGATAAGGGATAATAACGGTGTGTGCGAACCGCGTGATTACAAAAGCCTGCTGATTTCGGTCAGGTACTTGGGCCAACCACTCAGGCTTTTAAGGTGATATGTCGTCCGTGCAAAGGTCCCCGTTACTCCAGGTGGAAAGACCCGCTGTGCGAGAGGGATGGAATCGGGGAAAATTGACAAAATGTCGGTTTTAAATTAATACACAATTAACTAAAATAGCCATGGAAATTTCCACAACCAGTAATTTAGGTATTGTTAAAACCCATCTAAATAAATATTTTTGAAGTCTGTATGCTATCCCGATTTGTCAGAATATCAAAAAAAGTGTAAATTTAGACCTCATTTCAATAATTATTTCTATCGAGTGAAATTCCTCCAATCGCGTTTCTGATAGATCAAAATCTAGAAAAAGGTCCCAAAACTGTTAAACTAATTTATTTAACTTGGGACTTCTTTTGAATAGCAGATAAATAACTGCAAAAAGTATCCATTTTCACGATATACCCCCTTAAAGTAGACACGCACACTTTAATCCCCAGAGCGTTTCAACTATATTTTATAACCAAGTGTGGATGTGTGTTACAGGCGATAATGCGCAACCTGGTGCGGCGCTACGTGACGGTGCAGCAGCGGCGCGCGGAGTGCGGGGGTGTCACCGAGGATGACGTGAACGAAATCAAGCAGGACGTGAGCGCGTTCCGGTGCGAGCTCGTCGAGATCCTGCGCAACTCCGGCATGAACACCTCTACGGCCAACGCTGGTGCGCCTGGTCAGTCACTGCTGCATGAGAACCCCCCTCTCCCATTCCGGACACCTACTATCTCCAACTAAATGCTACTTTACATACAGTATGTAACATACTATTAACTGAAATTCCTTTGCTCTCGCTTGAATCTTCAAAGAAAATCGAAAAGAAAGAACCCCTTCCATAAATTTTGGTAATGTAGGGTATTTATATTTATAATCTAATTATTCAGATTTCTATGGTTATATTATAACCTTTCCCATGAAAGAGCAGATTTTTTTTCGCGATTTTACCGTTTACTCAATTGTTTTTTTTTTATACAAGGTGAATTTGTGAACATCGTCCAAATTCATAGTTGAGCCTTTGTAAGTGATCAGCAACATGAAACAGTAACGATTTTTGTAAAATTCATAAAATGAAATTTCGACTTCCCATAGTGATTCACTAGAACTGGGAGTGAATTACTATGGGAAGTCAAAATTTCGTTATACGAATTTCACAAAAATCGTTATCGGTTCATGATGCCGATCACTTACCAAGCCTCTGGTATGAATTTGGACGATAGTCAAAAAGTCACCTTGTATAGACGTTTATCATATTTCCAACTTTCGGCTTTCAGCGACTAAAAATCAAACCGATTGGTTTTACTACCTAAGTACTATAATAACTAATAAAAAGATCTAACCTAGTGCGTGACGCAGGTGGCGGTGGTGGAAAGAAAAACAGGCAGAAGGAGCGTCGACTGATGAAGGGATTCAACATAGCGCCCGGCGGCGCGCTGGCGCCGGTGGACGAGTTCCTGGCGTCTCTGCACCACGAGCACGGCGTGCACGGTGGACACGGCTCGCTGTCTGCGCTGCTGGGCGGCCGGTCGCTGCGCACCAGTCAGTCCTCGCTGTCAGACGGCGGCGGGGGCGGCGGCGGCAGTGCACGCCGCAAGCCCGCGCCCCACAAGCGCCGGTGGGGCACAATCATCGAAGCGGCGCGCGCGGCCCGCGTGTCGCGTCTCATCGGCCGCTCGCGCTCTGAGGATTCCGTGTGTGATCATGCGCGGCAATCGCCCAGGTAAACTTCAGCCTACCTACCTGCCTAGGTTCATTGCTAGTGTATGTCGTACTCGGCAAGTTTTCATGGCTGACTATTTGCATTTAATGTAACCGTTGAAACTTCAGTTGTGAAAACTTGCCAAGATCTACATTCATGATTTATATGATTTATGATTCATGATTTATATAAAAACGGCTCACCTCAATACGTGTTATGATCGGGAAAGCAGACCAGTTTCAGCAGATTTAGACTGCCTTCATCTTTTTTTATAGGTATAAATCATTATGTACCCTAAAAAGATTTTTTAAACAATTGAAGAATGTTGTACATTCCTGCCAAATTCCTGCTGCAATAAGAAACCTCCATAGAACTTGGCTGAACCTTAGATTGATTTTTTTTAGCGGCGAAGCCAACATTCCTCCGCTGCCTTTGTACTGAACTCGGCCCCTTTATCTCGTTTATATTTTTGCTGGAATATGAAAGAAAGAAAGAAAGAAGAAGAAAGAAACACATTTATTTCGGCAACAGCCACATTACAATATACATACAATATTTCTGCTTACATCTATTTTAATTAAAATTACATTAAAACTATACGATAGGCTGTTGCTGAAAAAGGCAACTGACTCAGCGATGTGCTGAAGGTGTAGTCCCTCAGCGCTGATGTTCAGTCAGTGCCTGAATATCACTTATATATTTAGTATATACGTACGTTAAGACGAAGCCTTCCTTAAGCGCACGGCGCCTGTGCAATTATAGCCCGTAGACTAACTTTTATAAAATCGCGTACGCCAAAATGCGCGTGAAACGTTTCAGAACGAGTCTAATTTTAAGACTAAAATCGACTAAAATTACAATATTGCATTTAAGTCATTTTTCAACTTACATGAACAAGATTTTCGTATTTATATGACACATAAAAATCAAATGGATTAAACGCAAAACCAAAAAAACACTCAAAAAGAGACTATTTTCAAAAATAAAATCTATCGAGCGAAAGTTTTCCAATTAGGTAACGCTACTTACAACGTAAAAATAAAGATTTGAAAAAACATATACATAAGTTTCATATTGATTGCGTCTGTGGTAGATTCAGTACAATAGTTCAAAAAAAAAACGAAAAAAAAAGGTAGGCCCCCTGTAGTGGTGCCATTGACGACTGTGTGTGACTGTCATATTTTTTTACTATTACTAAAAGCTACCTTTTTAATCAACTCAGAACAGAAACAATAAAGCCGATTCTGAAGGCTTTAATTTTAGTTTTAGTGCTGTCAAAGCTAAATTTTCTTCAATGCAAAATAGTCCATAAGTGTTAGTTTTAGAAGCTAAATTTACCATGAGAAATTTGAAGTTTTGACAGCACTAAAACTAAAATTAAAGCCTTCTGAATTGGCTTTATTATCTTTAATAACCTTTAAGAGACCTACATATTTTTTTTTTGTCCCTGCAGTCTTATTTATAGCTGTGGCGCTAAGCTAAGCATAATAATTTCTATGATTCATTTAGGTATTAGTATTAAAACAATAAAATTATATTTTAACTCGATATATTTCGGCTGATGACGGTCCCTATACCGTGGGCTGAAATATATTGAGTTAAAATATAAATTTATTGTTTAAATTCTAATAAATGAACAAAAGAAATAAACAAAGCTTGAAAAAAGCATAACATATGTTTATTAATATTTGTATTAAATACCTACATTACTTATCGCAGTGGTAGCGAGCGGTCGGATTCTGGAAGCGATTCGCAGCGCAGCCCTGACCGAACTCCGAGTGGCGGAGGAAGCTTTACACGCGCCGGCGGACCCCTGCATCCACTGACGGCACTCGCCGCTCTCAAGCGGAAACGGAAGAAATTCTCGGATTCCAGACGAGCGGCGGAGCGGTCGGCGGCAGCAGCGGCGGCGGGAGCACGGGCAGCGGCTTTGCAGCGAGCCAGCTCGGTGCCAGCGAGGTCGCCGCCACCGCCGCCGCAGCCCGCCGCGCCGCCGCCGCCGCGCGCGCCGCACCAGGCTGGCAGCACCGAGCCGCTGCTCGCCAGCCTCGATGATGACGCACACAAGGTGATGCAGCGATTTTACTTGAGAACCACCGACCATCGACCATGTGTCGTACAATCCGTGTTACTGTACCTGCTTGTCAGAAGATTGGTTCGAGAGTTGAGATAATTATGTTCTCAAGCTGCAATAACGCAATGTCCGATATTGGTGCGTCGAACCCTGTCGAACCCACAGAACATTTAAATTTAAAATTTTAATTTTAAATGTTCTGAGGTCGAACCATAGATACGTATATAATAGGTCATTTACTATGAAATTGCCGAAATTTTCTTACAGATTCATGAGTCCATAATTCCTGTAATTCAATAGCTACTTCCATTATTTGTTTTTTGTTTAAAAGTTGCTTTCCAGGTTTTATATATACATATTAAATTTTGTTTTTGTTAATAGTTTAATTACAAAATTAAATCTTCAAAGACAGTTCGTCCCAAATGTCATCCATTTCCATGATAAGATTCGTAATATTTTTTTACAGCTAACACTTTCAAAAATTTCAATTAAAGTCACTGTTAGCTTCATTCGTACACAATTTTTTTAATTAATTTTGGATTTGTCATTCCTAAAATAAATACAAAAATGTTTGTACTGAAAATTAAGTTTTCTTTAAATTCTCAATAGAAAATGGCAATTTCATAGTAAATGACCTGATTTAATTCGTACCAACTCGAAGTTAGTTCCCGCCCATAGTTAAACTCTGACATGACAGTGCTGTGTTCGGGGCGCGGTCTGAGTCGTGCTTGTAACAACCTGTACCGAAATTCGTATACGGTGATTCACCGTTTCAACGGTACCGTAAAGAGTCCCTGCGTGCTGGACTGTTGCCTGTAACCGAACAAAGGCATCCCAAATCCGTATATGTGGACTTAATGCTATTTAAGACAACGTTACCACGATTACACTGAAATTGATGAATAAAAGTGAGTACATAATGTTGCAGGAGGCATGTGGCCGTTGCTCCGGCGACGGCAGCGGCGTGACGGACGACGCGGCGTCAAGCGGCGCGGCGTGCTCGCGCTGCGCGGCTCTGGCCCGGCTCGCCGGCGTGACGCCGCTGCGAGGGCCCCACGCCGCGGGCTGGCTCTAGCGCTAGTCACGTCAACTCATATATCATTCACTGCAACGCTATCGGTAACGCACGGTACCTGTAAACTAAAATTAACTTTTACACCGCGTTCCGAATGACGACATAATCGATTTTATCGCGTCGACGGTCATTCCGAGTCAGTGTTAGCGCGATAACGATAGCCCTACAATGGTTGCCATGACGTCATGAACGACGCCATGTTGTGCTATCATCGTCCATGCTTTAGAGCGTTTGCACTGTGAGCAATCTATGAAAAGTGACAGCCGGCTGGCGGCAATTTTAAAAAATAATTTATTCCAAGCATAAGAGTTTATTATTAAACCATGATTCAAAGATTGAAGTTAGAGGAAATCACCTCTTGAACCTAGTAAAGTAGGTATTCACGTAACGTAAAACAAATTCCTACAAATTCTGTCACTTTCAAGTGTCAACGTCCATGTCGCGTTCAAAAGCGTTCCGAATGGATCATAAGTTTAAGCAGTGATGGACGCCATTGTCCATTCGGAATGACTTGATGGTCGTGAGAAGTTTGATGGTACTTAGTGTTGGCACTATTAGCGTCATGCGGAACGCGGTGTTAATTATACTGAGAACTTTACATAATCAGGTCGAGTTTTGTAAATTAAAGTTTAATGACGTTTTTATTGGTACTTTATTATATTTATTGACATGTTAGTACTTATTGTAATACAATTAAGTGGGTAGGTAACTAGGTATATTTAGGTGACTTGTATTTATATACTTAGCCAAATTCATATTGCAGACTCGGTAAGTGGACCAAGGTTCAATGACCTTTCCTGCAAAAAATATATATCTATATTTGTGCCCATTTACTAATCCGAGTCAATCAGTATAGTAAGCCTAAATTTTATTTTTTGCGTTTTTCACAAAATGAGTCACTGAACATTGGTACCTTAAGTACCGAGTCTCCAATATGATATTGCCTATATAAATAAAAGCTACCTATAATATAATATTACATTATATAATATTAGTAAAAAAAAAACTGCAATCACAAGTAATTTATTTAAGTAACAATGACTTTTTTATTTTTGTATATCTATTTACTAATAATTGTTATGTCGTGGGCAGATGGTAAAGTATGATGAAATCGAAAATCTTTCACAAAAAGACAAAAATTGTTGCGACAACCATAGCGCAGCTAGTAGAAGCGTGCTGGGTTTACATGTAAATAAATTTGGGAAGCCGAGCGAAGCGGAGCGGAGTACGATATGCCTATGCAGATATGCCTAATTCCACGATCTGCCGATGACATACACTCATATGTATACTTAGGCGCAAATACAGGTGTAGGTACGAACGAAGTCATATATTTTGACCAGTGGGTCTACCGCGTAATTCTCATTTTCATCAACATCAACTTGAGATTGAAATTTGTCGTGCGTGCGACGACGCCCGCCTAACATGCCATCTCTTTTGCACGCGTTGAATTTCGCATGCATTTGCTTGAAGTTGATACAAATGAGAATTACGCGGTAGAGCCCCAGTTTCGAAATCTTCATCATACGAGTACATGACACGACATTAAACTACTGTTTACAACAATCGCTATTAACCATTCGTCACTAAGTAGATCAAATTAAATTGTTTTTAATTTCCCTATACATATGTGTTTTAATTTCATATGTTTTGTGCCACAAACATTTATATTATTTAAATGTAAACATACATAACAAAGTATTTTTCTTTTTGTTTAGAAGGAATTTTCTGGAATTATGATGATGTATTATTGAATTAAAATAACACCACTTACCCACGAGACATTTGGTTTTAATATTTCATTTTTTTCCACGTTGTATACAGAGTGACTGGAAATTGCTCTTATTCCTCTCGTGGAAGTAAACTATGATTAATTTGGAGTGATTTTACCCCTATCACTTGGGGGTCGCAAATCCGCCATTTTCGAGAAAATTTTTATTTTTAAAGTTCAATTTTAATTCTTTGTTATCGTGATTTTAGACATGCAGCATAAGATTTTGCAATTATTTGAGTGATTTTTAGCCTTGAGGAGCTAATCAATCAGTAAGCTACGAGTATCAGTTCATGCCAAATTTCAGGCCAAAAAACAACAAGATTTTTTTTGGCGTAATTTATTTGCCAAATTTTGCAATTTTATAAATAAAGCAAAGAATGTCGATTATCTTGAAAATTACGGATTTGCGACCCCCAAGTGATAGGGGTCAAATCACTCCACATTAATCGTAGTTTCTTCCCGAGAAGAATGAGAGCAATTTCCAGTCACCCTGTAAGAGATGGCTACAAAATTCCGGTACAGTGCTACAAGTATCTTATGGCACGTGGATTGGTTGTGTCCAAAATCGCAACTAACGCCGCCACCATACTCCTTGTTTCACAGCTGCGCCCCCCTGTCACTGTCATACACACGCCATCAGATCCTTGTAGCACTGTAGACTGTCGTTTCTGGTGATTTTTAGGCATAGACAATACAGCCCAGAAAGGCGTGTATTGTTCAACATCTTGCGTACAAATAATTCTGTCAACAATCGAAACGGGATACTGCAATCCTATTGGCTCTTCCAATCTTACGTATAGCGCCACAAACTTATCTTTCCCGAAGACGAAGACTCTAACGTAATGAATATAGAAGCCATTTTGGTTTGGCCTACTAAAACATATAATTTTGGAGTGGCGAATTGTATCTGCTGGTTCAGTCAGATGTGTTGACAGAAATCGGTCGCCTGTTATGAGGAGTCTGTAGGCTGTATTCGTCTATGTTTTAGGGTTATGTAACTCAAAATACAGGGTGTTTGGGACATCGATGTAAATATTTTCAGGAATGATACAGTGATTTCCAACATTTTTGACTGAATTTACTATTTATGCAAAGTTTTGTAGTTTTCGAAATACAGACTTTTTCAGTTTTGTCTACTTGAAATTAGAATAAAACACTATTTATGTCTGAAAATCATATTTTTCTTTCAAATTATTGCTTAATACACTACAATTAAACAAAAACACAAGATAAATCTGTTCAAAAAGAAGTGGAAATAAACATAAAGCTAAATACAGTGCGAAGAAACAGATTTTTTTGTAAATTTTATTAAAAACTTAAATTCATATTTTTAAACCATAAATAGTGTTTTATTATTTTTTAATTGCAATTACCTAATTTTAAGTAGACAAAACTGAAAAATGTCTATAACTCAAAAACTACAAAACTTTGCATAATAGTAAATTCAGTCAGAAATATTTAAAATCACTTCCTTAATCAGCTCTTAAAATATTTACACCGATGCCCCAAGCATCCTGTATAAAAGAAAATAACCCTTATACTAAAGCCGATTCTGAAGGCTTTAATTTTAGTTTTAGTGCTGTCAAAACTAAATATTCTTCGATACAAAATGGTCCTTAAGAGTTAGGATTAGAAGCTAAATTTCTTTGGAAAATTTTAAGCCTTGACAGCACTAAAACTAAAATTAAAGCCTTCAGAATTGGCTTTAGTATCACATTAATATCCGTAAGAGATAACTGTCAAATTTAAACCAATAGGTTTACCAAACCTACCTCCTTTCTCTGATTTTTCATTCCGTGGAATTCTGACATTTCAGGGAAAGGGATGGCGCTGTGCAAGTAAAGGAGAAACGATACAGTTCATCTCGCTTACTTGCACAGTTCCATCCCTTTCCTTGAACTGTCAGAATTCTACGGAATGAAAAATCAGAGTTTATAAAATTCTACGGCCCCTTGGTGCTGTTAAGAAATCGGGCTTATAACTCAACAAGAAAAAAATTACTGCCCTTTACGCAATCAATTTTATAATTGTTGAATTAGCTAGGGGAATTGGGATACAGTAAAAAACACATTTTAAACAAAGTTGGAATTTTTCGCTATATTTGTCGCTAATAAATACATCTGTACTATAACTATCCTAACAATAAAGCACCAAATAAGTCGTGCCTGTATATTTGAATATCTTTGCGCAATTTTAAATCAAATGTGTTATTATAATTATTATTCGTAGGTTATTAGACTTATTAGTGTGTACTGAGGCCAAAACTACAATGTCTAGTCTACAATTTTTGTCTGTCTGTATGTTCCGTTTTAACTCGAGAACCACTCAACGGATTTGGATACGGTTTTCTTTATTATTATCTATATATACAAGGTGACTTTTTGATCATCGTCCAAATTCATACTAGAGGCTTAGTAAGTGATCAGCATCATGAACCAATAACGATTTTAGTAAAATTCATAAAATGAAATTTCGACTCCCCATAGTGATTCACTCAGGTCTGGGAGTGAATTACTATGGGAAGTCAAAATATCATTACACGAATTTACAAAAATTGTTATCGATTCATGATGCTGATCACTTACCAAGCCTACAGTATGAATTTGGACGATGATCAAAAAGTCAGCTTGTATACAAGGTGACTTTTTGATCATCGTCCAAATTCATACTGGTGGCTTGGTAAGTGATCAGTATCATTGATCAATAACAATTTTTGCAAAATTCGTAAAATGAAATTTCAACTTCCCATAGTGATTTACTCGTAACTGGAAGTGAATTTTTATGGGAAGCCGAAATTTAATTTAACAAATTTCACAAAAATTGTTATTGATCCAAGATACTGATCACTTATCAAGCCTCCGGTATGAATTTGGACGATGATCAAAAAGTCAACTTGTATATAGAAGGTGACTTTTTGATCATCGTCCAAATTCATACTAGAGGCTTAGTAAGTGATCAGTATCATAGATCGATAACAATTTTTGTGAAATTCGTATAATGAAGTTTCGACTTCCCATAGTAATTCACTCCCAGTCCTGAGTGAATCACTATGGGAAGTCGAAATTTCATTTTATGAATTTTACAAAAATCGTTATTGGTTCAGGATGCTGATCACTTACCAAGGCTCAAGTATGAATTTGGACGATGTTCACAAATTCACCTTGTATATAGCGTCCCTACCACAGAACATTTAAGTCCCTACTATATCGGTGTTGATAAAATAACCACCAAGTCGAAAACGGGGCAAAGATTGAAAAACGCGGGCGGAAGCGCGGGCGAAAGGCTATTAGTTTGTAAAATAAATCTTCACGCCATGAATCCCCGAGGGGGAGTCAGGGATGTTTCCAAGTATGGGCCATCAATTGCAAGTCACAGTCTACAGTCGTAGATACATCCACGTTTCACCGACGGTTAACATCCCAGCGTTATGGTTTGTCATATCACCGAACTTCGGGGACAAATATGAACCATTAGCTTAAGGGCCCGTGTAACGTCAACAGCACAACTTCAAATGACCATTTCACATTGTGTAAAGTATGTAACTTTGTTAATATGTATACCCCAGCCACGTCACCAAGGCTCTCGGAGCGCGCTATTATAAACAAAAAAGGCGCGAACATGTGATGGCGTCGTTTTTTTGTTTTATTGAAAAAATATTCCACTTTGGGTGTTTTGATCAACAATAGTGGTAGAATATTGTGAATTAAAATCGCCGTAACCAGTGTAGTGTGTTGTTCAATGAAACAAAAGTGCAGGCCGCGCCTTTTCATGTGTTTTTTCTAACCCAACATTTTGTTCGTGTTATGGGTCTATCACTTTATCACGAACTGACAGGACAGCGACTACGACAGGATCGTTTCTTCAGATGATCCTCAAGAGAGGATATACAAACACAGAGAAGAAAATAAACTAAAATAAGACCAGGCAGTATGGTCTTAATCCTGTAGCCTTTTCCATAAATGAAGGAAAATGACAAAAGTCATTGGCGGATATAGGGAGGGAGGGGGCATGGGGGTATGGCTCCCCAAAATGCCCAGGAATTCCATATGACTCGACTTTAAAATTCAATTTGGGTGCACTTTATTCACACAGCATAGGTTTGCCAAAAACTTCCTTTTTTTTACTTTATCATAAACCTTGTCAGAATGCCCCCCCAGAATTAAATCCTGGATCCGCCCATGCATAGAGTTCTGTTGGTTCTACTGATTGTTGCAAAATGAGTTACTGCCGAATACATAATCGTCACTTGAAGTTAAGAGCAGACATCCTATAGTCTTGTTCATCCACAGACGATTTTTAAACACAGCACGAAACACGGATTTCTTGAACCCTTTCTTTTTAACCTTATGTGAAAAAATAGTGAATTCGGCGGTGAATCTGACATTATAATGCAGGGTGCAGGTAGCCTTCCGCACACATAACACAAATATGCTTCTACGGGATTTGAACCTACGCCCTTACTGCCTATTATGTATCTTTAGTTGCCAACTGAACTGGGTGCCTATCATCAAAAACATACATATACTATCGAATTTCGATTGTCTAAGGATATGTTTGCACTTGATCGAGGATATGCCCGCTGGACTGACGATTTAAAGGACGTTGCGGGTGGCGGCTAGATGAGGATGACTGAGGACCGCCAAGAGTGGCGTAATATTGGGGAGGCCTATGTCCAGCAGTGGACAAATACGGGCTGATGGATGGATGTTTGCACTTGAAGTGACGACACAGTTCGTAAATAGTTCAATAGCCACTAAAGACAATTTTGAAAGTTCAGTTCTTATCTAAGTTTTTGATGATAAGCACCCAGTACACTTGGCAACTAAAGATACATAGAAGGAGGGTTGGTCTGAGTTCTGGTTGAGGCGTTCCAACCACTAGACCTCCGAGGCGATCATAATGGGCCACAACATTAAAGTTCGTCTACAATGGATTCCTTCACACGTGGGCGTCAGGGGTAATGAGATAGCAGACTCACTTACATCCAAAGCTCTACAGAACGGCATACCTCTCGACACCGTACCGCACTATACTGATCATCTTTCAAAAATTAAAAACGACAATTATATAAAATTTAAATCATATTTTAATGAGTGCTCTCAAAACAAGGGCATCTGGTACAGGACCATTGTAGAAGAACCACCTCACGTACCTTGGTTCGCCTCAAGAAACCTCAACAGAAAATATCTAGTTATATGCTTCCGAACTCGAACTTACCACATCCCACTTAACAAGTTTAACTTCATCATGAAAAAAAGAGACGATCCAAACTGTACACGATGTGAGAGAGAAGAGGACCTCCTACACTTAGTCCTCGAGTGTAAAATCAACGAACAATGTAGGTTGGATTTCTTAAATGAAACCGAGCTCTACTGGCGATTTTCTCTTCTTTCTCCATCAAATCTTAAGTTCAGGGTTCACGGCCGAATATAGTGATAGATTTGTAAGTTTCATAATAGACTCACTGAACCTTAGATCTGAATATTATAAAAATACTCATAGTAGTAATCCCAACTGTTTTACACATCGTCCAACATTGTAATTATTTTTAAGCCGAATTAATCTTAAGATGTATGGCTTATAAAATAAATAAGATTTAAAAGAAATATATGTATAACTTATAGACTAGAAGCGTACAGTCGGTAACACTATGTATCGAGTAACAGGTTGTGCACAACACATAGTTGTGTAGAAAAAAAAAACTACATCAAATTAAATATGGTTGGCTGGGCGCAACCACAGAACATTAAATCAAAATGTTCTGAGGGCGCAACCTTCAGCATTTTGTTTTTGCTGACTGTAGAAAGTGCTCCAGGTTGCGCATATACATATATGTATATATACAAGTTTAAATTTCCATATGAACAACCTTTTCTATTAATTGCAAAATTCTTAAAATTTGTTTTCATCTTTCCATACTGGACCAGTCAGCTGATCGGGGCAATTTGTATGGGAGGAAGTGAGAAAGGTTACGAATTTCGCTTAGCTCCTATACAAACAGTTGTTCATATAGACTAGTACTACCTGTTTTGAATTAATATATAATATATATGGGTTACCCACGGTGCGCCTTGTGGTGTGCACGGTGGTGTATACATTTTTGCAAAGAAAACGCTTTTACTATTTAACAAATGATAATGAAAACACTTTATTCTATTCAACCAGTTTGATATGTTTATTTTACAAATAAATACTTAAATACGATGTTAACTCGTAATATACAAACAACCGAGTCATTTTTAAATTATATTATGTTGGGATCATTGTTACAGTTTAGCAGGTTTATTGACATGCCCCTTTTTGTTGTATTTTCAGATATTTCGGTCGCGTACTTTCAACATTAAAGGAGTACTCAGTTTTTACAATAGTTCTGTGGTTTTTATGGAGCCGCTTACATTTTGTTTAATAACTCACTCAAATAAATACGCAACCAAAAAATCTAAAACGAAAATTAACTTCCAATCGCGGATATGAAAAACGAAATTTTTTTGTTGGCCGTATGTAACAGGTGGTAGAGCTGATGCCGGGCTCGACTGTGGAGGTACGAACATCTTACTCTCGAAATAATTCGAGGGAGAGTAAGAGGACAGCTCACAGGCAAAAAAACCAGGAGGCCCACTGTTAAGTGTAGTATCTGTAAAAATTAACACTAGATGGCGTAACATATACAATACATCACGATATAGAAGTTTTTTTGTAATTTACATACTTCATTTCAAAGACAATACACGTTATACTCGTTTTGGAAAAGTTATTTTATTTAACCTCTTTTGAGGGTTTTGGGATTGTTCATGGTCCTAGTCGAGTCGGATGGATGGCTGACGGATATTGATACTCGGTGGAGCTCTTTTGGAGAGATACGGCGAAACAGGCCACGGACTTCGGTTGGTCTGCTGGAAGGTGACGCTGACGTTGACAGCGGAGAGCTGTCAAGGAAGGAGCCGCCAGGTGCAGCGGTGGTAAGCGGAAGGAGTGAAGAGGACTTTCCTCCACCCAATGGGAAGTGAGTGACGTGTGTTCGTGACGTGAGTACACTTTGTGGTTAATTGTGTTATTAGTCTTTGGATCAAGAGTTGTCAAGCAATATTGAACTTTATTTGTTTGAACTTGTAAACTTAGAATAATTTTAACTGTTTTAGGGACTTAGAATAGTTACAAGAAAATTGTAAGACGGGGAACCTACGCCCAATTTTTGTAAAAGTGTCAAACACTTAGAAAATTTTTGCAATTTTAGACTCTGAATAATTTTGAAAAAAGAAAATATTTTTTTTGGCCATGGATTCTTTTCAAGTAGTGCAAGAAGATTTAGTCAATACGATAGCTAAAGTCAAAACAAATTTTAAGAAGACACCAAAAGAAAGGCTCACTGTTTCATATATCGAAACTAGAATTGAAAATTTAAAAGAACTTTGGCAAACATTTCTTACCAATCATCGTGCAACTATTGAATGCACGGATGTGGAGAAATTTAAAACTTCTAAATATTATAAAAACGATGTTTATGACAATGCTCAAGAGTTGTTTATCGAATGTCAGGCTTTGTTAAAAGATAAATTGACGCAAATTAAGAATGATTCTGTATCAGTCTTGCCCAAGGTGGAGAAAATAGTGGAACAATCAATTAAATTACCAAACATATCCATTCCATCATTTTCTGGGAAATATACAGAATGGCCGTCTTTTAGGGATCTCTTTAGATCTTTGATACACAATAACAACTCTTTAGATGAGGTGCAAAAGTTACATTACCTAAAAAGTTATTTAGTAGGAGAAGCTGAACAACTTTTGCGCCACATTCCAATTACATCGAGCAATTATAATATTTGCTGGTCACAATTAGAGCATCGCTATAATAATAAAAAATATCTCGCAAATTGTATACTTGAGAAATTAATGAGCCAAAGAAACTTGCAATTTGAATCTGCTAGTGTTATAAAACAACTATTAGATACAACCAACGAATGTTTAAATGCTTTGAAGAATTTAGAGATAGACATTAGCAGCTGGGATATCATTATAATTTATATAATAAGCCTGAAATTAGATAATGAGACCAGAAAACAATGGGAGTCAAAGATTTGTGATTCATCTGAAGAATTGCCAAAATTCACCCAATTCTCAGCATTTTTAGAGCAAAGGTTTAGATCCCTAGAATTTTTAGATAACAAAAATTACAAACCAAAAACATATAACGCCCCTTCAAGTAGTTCAAGTTTCAGTCCCAAATCACATCACGTCACCACGGAAAGTACATTGATAGTATGTCCTTTCTGTAACGAAAATCACAAACTTTACAATTGTAAGAAGTTTGCTAAGGAAGATAATGACACACGTCGCGGTTTTGTCCAATCCAACAGTTTATGCTTTAACTGTCTAGGAATGAATCACACCGTTTATAATTGCCGTCAGTCAACTAGATGTCGCGTTTGCAAAAAGAAACATCATTCTCTTTTGCATTCAAAAAATCAAAGTGTTCCAAAACCTATGGATGGTGGGAATCAATCCGATCATTCACAAGAGAAAAACGTTGTTGCAGCTGTTGCAACAACGTCCAACCAAAACGAGCTATCACCCAATATCGTCTCTTGTTTTACGAATAGTCATAGTCAAGTTTTGTTGGCTACAGCCTTGGTTAAGGTTAATACAGTAAGAGGCGTAAATATTACGTTCAGGTCTTTGATTGATCAAGGATCACAGGCTTCATTTGTTACGGAGTCTGCTGTCCAATTGCTTGGAGTAAAAAAAATTCAAAACAAGAGTCTTGTCTCAGGGATAGGGAGTGATCAGAATTCGTCTTTGACGTCGAATTCTGTGGTATCGTTAAAACTTCAATCACTTCGTGACCCTAATTTTGTCGTAGAAATCAAGGCTCATGTTTTAAAAAGAATCACTTCACTTCTTCCAGAAAAGAAGGTTGAATTTCAGTGGTGGCCAGAGCTACAAAATGTGTATTTAGCAGACCCCACTTTTGATAAACCAAACAAAATCGATTTGCTTCTCGGAGCGGAGGTATTCGGTAAAATTCTAGATGAGGGTTTGATGAGGGGCCCTCCTGGTTGTCCAATTGCCCAAAATACAAAGTTGGGGTGGATTTTATCTGGTGAAATTGGTGCTGAAAGTTTGGCTGATGCCAATGTTGCCAAAGCAAATGCTGTTGTCAGTATACACACCCAAGTTAATGAGAACGAGCTCTTGAAAAAGTTTTGGGAGTTAGAATCTGAACATTCTCATATGGGTACACAGAAAATGCTT
Source organism: Ypsolopha sequella (assembly GCA_934047225.1). Taxonomy (NCBI): domain Eukaryota; kingdom Metazoa; phylum Arthropoda; class Insecta; order Lepidoptera; family Ypsolophidae; genus Ypsolopha; species Ypsolopha sequella. The sequence continues at coordinate 29,043,638 of OW203985.1, forward strand.
ACTGACGAAGAACAACGATGCGAAGAAATTTTTAATGAAACCACGCAGCGTGATGAAACTGGACGGTACATCGTCAAGTTACCATTTCGAGACGATGAACCAAAATGCATTCATGGAGAATCTTTAAAAATTGCAACCAAGCGTTTCATAATGTCTGAAAAGAGACTTCTTAGAAATCCAAACTTGATGCAGGAATACAATTCTGGCATAAAAGAATACTTGGACCTCGGGCATGCAGAGTTCGTACCGAAAGATGAGCAGGACAAAAAGGATTCTGTCTATTTACCCCAGGTGATAGTAGTGCGCAACGATAAAACTACAACCAAAGTCAGAATTTGTTTTGATGCATCCTGTAAAGGTTCTAACGGTGTTTCGTTAAACGATGAATTGATGATAGGCCCAAAAGTGCAATTAGATTTGAGGCACATCATTATGAGGTGGCGCCTTCATCCGATATGTCTAGTCGCTGATATTGTAAAGATGTATCGACAGGTCAAGGTCTCTAAGACAGATGCGGATTTTCAGCGTTTTTTGTGGCGGGAGAAACCGAAGTCCGAATTACAGCAATTGAGACTTTTGCGTATTACTTTCGGAACAGCCTCTGCGCCTTATATGGCAGTAAAAGCGTTGCAACAAACTGCTCATGATGAAGGTAAAAATTGTCCTTTCGTCGCCGACAAAATCCTAAAAGATTTTTATATGGACGATTTATTGACAGGGTGTCAAACGGTTCTAGAAGGCGAAGAAATATATAATGAGATGAAGGTTGTGCTTGAGAAAGGAGGTTTTGAACTTCAAAAATGGTCGACTAATAATGATGAGTTGCTGGAAAAGATTAACAAGGACAGAAAAGAGACTACTGAAAGTTATGATCTAAAAATAGATGAAGCAATAAATATTTTAGGATTAACTTGGGACAGAAATATTGATGAGTTTGTATATTCGGTCGAACTTCCCCCATTGAGCACCCCTGTCACTAAAAGAAAAGCTATTTCGGATATATCAAGGTTATTCGACCCCATAGGTTGGTTAGCACCAACTGTTATTACAGCAAAAATATTCATCCAGAAAATATGGATTTCTGGAGTAGGTTGGGATGAACAACTGCCATCTCCATTGTTGCAAGAATGGATTCAATTTAGAGAAAGTCTTTCCCAACTCAAAGGATTTAGTATTCCTAGATGGATGAACTCCAAACAAACGGATGTTTGTTTTGAATTGCAAGGGTTTTCAGATGCATCAAACGAAGCGTATGCTGCTGTAGTGTATCTTCGCACGATAGATGACAAAGGAGAAGTTCATGTTTCTCTGGTTACTTCTAAAACAAAAGTTGCTCCCATTAAGCAAGTGTCAACTCCAAAGTTAGAACTATGTGGAGCGGTTTTACTTTCCAAATTGCTATTAGAGGTTTCAGAGAATTTAGGTGTTTCAAAAGCAAATATTCATGCATGGACTGATTCTTCTGTGGTGCTTGCTTGGCTAAGCAGTCACCCCAGTAGGTGGAAAACGTTTATCGCAAATCGGGTTTCTGAAATAGTTACTATTTTAGATGTACATCAATGGTCGCATGTAAAATCAAAAGATAACCCGGCAGATTGCGCATCTAGGGGACTAAAAGCTCAAGATTTTGTGAAACATCAGTTGTGGATAGAAGGTCCCATGTGGCTTCGAGAAAAACATATAATATATGCCAAACCAGAAATCGAAGAAACTCATGAAGAAGAAAAAGTTAAGAAGAAATGTTTTTTGACATTAGAAAACTCAAAAGATGAAATTTGGAGAAGGTTCTCATCACTAAGAAAACTTATGAGAGTTCTAGCTTTATGTAAAAGATTCTCAAGTTTATGTCAAAAGAAAACACTGTTTCCTGTCTGGCTGACAGCTACAGAGCTTAACGACGTTATCAACACGTACATCAAGCAATGTCAAAGCCAATATTTTAGTGATGAACTGGACAGTTTAGCAAAGACGGGTACGGTGAACAATAAAAGCAAAATCGCGAATCTCAATCCGTTTATTGATGAAACTGGTATCATGAGGGTGGGCGGTAGATTAAAACACGCCGAAATTAGCAACAATATGAAACACCCGATTCTTATACCGCGAAAATCTCATTTGGCGGATCTCTTATTGGACAATGCTCACCAAATTACATTGCATGGAGGGCCTCAATTAATATTGAACTATTTGCGTTCAAAATACTGGATTGTTGATGCAAAACGTTTAGCAAATGGTTTTGTTCGCAAATGTGTTAAATGTGTCCGCCATGCCGGTCGTTCAAATAATCCATTAATGGGTCAATTACCTGCAGCAAGGACGACACCCTGTCGTCCATTTTATCAAAGTGGGGTGGACTATGCAGGGCCCATACAAATTCGGACCTCGAAAGGAAGAGGGCATCATTCCAGCAAGGGCTACATTTGCTTATTTGTCTGCATGGCTACGCGAGCTACTCACCTTGAAGCCGTTAGTGATTTAACTGCTCAGGGTTTCCTAAGTTCTTTTAAACGCTTTGTAGCCAGACGAGGACACTGCGCGGATATCTGGAGTGACAATGGAACGAATTTTATAGGTTCCGCACGAGAATTAAAGAAAATGTTTTTTCAAGAAAAGTCCAGTATGGCCATTGAGATTGCGGACAAGCTCGCTACAAATGGCACAAATTGGCACTTTATCCCTCCCCATTCTCCAAATTTTGGCGGTTTATGGGAGGCAGGGATCAAATCAACCAAATATCACCTCAAGCGTGTTATTGGCAATTCGATTCTGACTTTTGAGGAAATTACTACACTGTTGACTCAAATTGAGGCTTGTCTCAATTCGAGACCAATATCTCAAATAAGTAGTAACTCAGAGGACTCGGTCCCTTTAACTCCGGGACATTTTTTAATAGGTGAGCCTCTAGTAACTCCCCCTGACTTCAACTATGAGACATCGAACATCGGTAGTCTCAAAAGGTGGCAACTTACTCAGCGAATGCTACAAGATTTCTGGCGCAGATGGTCGCAAGAGTATTTGACACAATTTTTACATCGTCATAAGTGGGCTCATCGGACTCCTGAACCCAAAGTCGGTGACATCGTATTAGTCAAGGAAGATGATCTTCCACCAGCTCGATGGTTGTACGGAATTATCACTGAAAAGCATCCTGGATTAGACAAAATTACGCGTGTAGTTAGTCTACGATGCAAAGGAAACGTAATAAAAAGACCAATTTCAAAATTATGCATTTTACCTCTCACAGAATAACGATTTAAGGTTACTCGTTATTTTACTGGTCTCTGTTTTGTCTAATTTTATGGTTTGTCTGTTAGCATCGAGTTTTGTTAAATTTTATTGAATAAGTATTGTTAATTTTATAGCGGTCAAGTTGTTAATCCGCAATTTACTATGCAAATGTTTAGTATATTATATAAAACATAATAAAGAGATAGCGTGTTAGTTAAGGTAACTGTACGGGCAAGCCGCACATTCTGCTGCGTTGGCTGTTTACTTAGCCGTCGTCGATCATCGCCCTAATTTCATCAGTTCACAATCGGTCACCGTCCATACCGCGTGTACTCATCAATCACTCATCAATATCAATTATACTTACGTGTGTTTGTCCAATAAATTCATAAAACTATCAAAACTTATCATTTATCAACCCCGCGATCGGTGATCGTACATGGTCCTTCGAACCGATTTTGAATCAGGACCTCGCGTCGCGAATTTAAAAATCAGTCCTGTCAAAAATCAAAATACTTGTCAAGTATCTATATCATACTATCAAGTGAACTCTTATCATATCAAGTGAATTATCATACTATCAAGTGAACTCTTATCATATCAAGTGAACTATCATACTATCAAGTGAACTCTTATCATATCAAGTGAACTATCATACTATCCAGTGAACTATTATTATATCAGTGAACTATTATTATATCAAGTGAATTATCAATCAAATATTATCAAGTTAACTATCATTATATCAAGTAATTATCAATCAAGTGGATCATACTATCAACTAGCAGCATATCGGAAATGGGCATCAAACAAACCTGAAATTTTCGGAAATAGCCAAGACGAGCAACGGACATTTGAATTTAAACAAGCAGAATCCAACAAAACTTTAGGGTTGCGCTGGAACCCTAAATCAGACGAATTTATATTTCAAATCAACATCAACGACCTATCAGAAAAGACTACAAAGCGAGCACTCTTATCAAACATATCAAGGCTTTTTGATCCTTTGGGCTGGCTGGCGCCAGTTACGACAAAGCTCAAGTTTTCGTTCAAAAAGGTGTGGCTAACTGGTATTCAATGGGATGAAGAAGTACCAGTAGACATCAAATCAGAATGGATAAATATCCGAAACGATCTTCAAAATATTAATCACATAAAAATCCCAAGATGGCTGGAAATCAGAAAAAACGGCATCATTGAGCTTCATGGTTTCAGTGATTCATCAACAAAGGCCTTTGCGTGTATAATATTCTGCAAGGTTATCGAAGAATCATCATCAAAAGTTACTATTGTGCCATTAGCAGCTAAGACAAGAATATTGTCAGATAGTAAGAACCTTTCTGTGCCCAGGGGTGAGCTCTGTGGGGCTCATTTATTATCAAAACTTATGACGAAAGTTTTGGGCTGCTTATCAGATCATAAAATCAAGGTTTATGGCTGGAGCGATTCAACGGCAGTTCTTGGGTGGATTCAAGGTGAACCAAGTCGGTGGAAGCCCTTCGTATCAAACAGAGTCCAGCAAATAACAAACGTCATGCCACCTGAGTGCTGGAGATATGTGAACTCCACTGACAACCCGGCTGACTGTGCCAGTCGCGGTTTATCAGCAGATCAATTGAAAAATCATACGCTTTGGTGGCAGGGACCGACGTGGTTGTCTTCCTTTAACGATCAAAACGAAAAAGAACGGACTTTATACACCACCGAAGAAGAGCAAAAAGTACCAAAACAAACATGCAATGCTATCAACTTACACGAACGTGAACCTCATATCATCAATGAGATATTAAACAGACATAGCAGCTTCACTCGGGCGACTAGAGTGGTCGCCTGGATACTACGCTTCATATCACGTGATCACCAAAAACAATCTTTCCTAACAATTCAGGAAATCAGACAAGCAAGGATCCAGATTATTAAGGTCATACAACAATCAGAGTTCTCAGATGTAATAGAATCTCTATCAGAGCATAACCAAGTAGATAAAAAGAGCCAAATATCAAATTTAAATCCATTTTTAGATGAAAATCAGCTTTTGCGAGTCGGTGGTCGTATCAAGCATGCAAATCTCAGCGAAAATATGAAACATCCTATCATTATCCCACATAATGGTCACTTAACAGAGTTATTAATTGATCATGCACACAAGATGACGTTTCACGGCGGAGCACGACTCACGCTATCATGGCTTCGTCAGCAGTATTGGCTGATCGGTGGAAACGGAGCTGTAAAGAAAAGATTAAGAGGGTGTGTTATTTGCAGAAAACACGACCCAATAAAGCAATATCAAATAATGGGAAACTTACCTGAAGCCAGGATAAATCCTACCAGACCGTTCTATCATACAGGAGTTGACTACACTGGGTATGTCGACATTAAATCAAATAAGGGCCGAGGAATTAAGACAACAAAAGGATATATAGCCGTGTTTGTATGTATGGTAACAAAGGCTGTTCACTTGGAGTTAGTCTCGGACCTCACATCATCAGCATTTCTAGCAGCACTGAAAAGAATGGCTGCTAGGAGAGGAGCGCCCCAAAATATGTACTCTGATAACGGGACAAATTTTGTAGGAGCCAACAGAGCATTACAACGTGAATTTATCAATCTCAAGCAAACCTTGGACGAAGAGTTCTTCTCATCAATATCAGAAATGGAGATACAGTGGCACTTCAATTGCCCAACTCACGCAAGTGCCGGCGGCTTGTGGGAGGGAGCAGTGAAAAGCCTTAAGTATCACCTTGTCAGAGTCATTGGAACTCAAAAGCTCACCTTCGAAGAATACTCTACCCTATTAGCACAGCTGGAAGCGGGCTTAAATTCCAGACCATTGTGTGCAATCAGTGAAGACCCCGAAGATATCAACTTTCTGACTCCATCTCATTTTCTATCAAGCGGACCACTTCTCACTATCATAGAGACAGAGCAAGATAACAGAACAAGATGGAGATTTACCCAGAAAATATTTGAAGATATATGGAAACGGTGGAAAGCTGAATATTTATGTAAATTATCAATCAGAAGCAAGTGGCAGCATCCAAGGGAAAATATCAAATTAAATGACGTAGTGTTAATTCACGACGATAACATCTTAGCGGGTAAATGGCCTCTAGGTCGAGTTGTGGAATTGCACCCCGGAAAAGACGGCTATGTGAGAGTCGTCACATTAAAAACAAAAAACGGACTCATGAAACGTCCAATCATCAAATTATCAGTTTTACCAACAAGTCGGGAAAATTATCATTATCCAAAATTATCAAGGGAGCAAGAAAAACAGCAAAGTGAAACAAACATAAATAGAAAGGTAGAAAGAAAAATCGATAAGAGAATCAGAAAACCGAGTCCTTTCTCACTTATATCATTTATAATGTGCATTATTATGATAACCGGCGTACAATGTACATATAACATAACAAAGTTACGCGACCAACAGCGAATTCTTTTCGATAAAATATCAAATATGGAGTTATTAAGTGACGAATGGAAATTGGTAGTTTATTACGATTTAAATCCATATTGGCAAGGTACAACAGCATTTGAAAAATATACAAAACATTTACAACAGTCTTGCCAAAACATAAAGGATCAATCACATTGTGACGTCATATTACTACAACTCCAACAAGGCTTCTCGGAACTGGAATACTACAATCACCTGTTACTGAGTCAGCATTCCAGTACGCAGACGGGGCATCGAAGCCGGCGCGGGCTTATCAACGGCGTCGGTTACATAGCTAACAAGCTGTTCGGTGTCTTAGATGAGTCATTCGCCGAGCAATATCAAAAGGACATCGAACTCAACAGAGATAATCAAAATCATTTAGCTTCGCTATGGAAAAATCAGACGTCGGTCATTGAATCCGAATATAATCTCCTGAAAAGAATGGAAGATAGCATGAATAAGCAACAAAAAATCATAAATCAACATTTTTTTAAAGTAGACAAAGTTATCAACAAATTGAGCAACGAATTGCAAATTTTATCAAATATCAATGACTTCACCCTAGGGGCACTAACAGCAAGCTCAATGCTCCAGTGTTTGAAGACTATTCAGAGCATGTTACTAGATACGGTAACAGATATTTATCAAGGACGATTTAATTTTCATATCTTAACCCCAGAACAACTTCGACATGAGCTAAGCACGATCTCAAGTCACATATCAAAAGAATCATCCCTTCCAATCAAGAACATTCAAACAGACCTCAAAAATATTTACAAAATTCTTAAAGTCAAAGCAAGAATGACAAACGAGTATCTTCTCCTGGAAATAAAGCTTCCCTTGGTTAGCAGAGATGCATACGAAATTTTTAAAGCAACTGCAATACCCGAGAAAAAAGGTAGAGATATGATTAGTGTGATCCCTGCCGCAGAGTACTTAGCAATCAATTTGAAAAAGGATGCCTACGTAGAAATGTCCCGAGACGAGATCAAAGAATGCTATCAAGGCGACGAATCATTTTTCTGTCATACGCAGAAACCAATCTATCATATGAAACAGGACGAGAGCTTTTGTGTGAAAGATAGAAGATCAGATAATTGTAAGACTGTGACATCTCTTTGTAGCAACATATGGCAAGAGATGCATGCACAGAACCAATATTTGTATTTCTGCTGCGACAAGTGTCAACTAAGGATAATCTGTGAAGATCAACTTTCTGCAGCACAGTTGGCTGAAGCCGGTATAATCTCCATTAGCCATGGTTGCATAATCAAAACCGATGAGTTCACAATTTACTCTCGGAAGCTAGATCAAAGCATAAGTAAAACAAGGTTCGATGTTATATTGCCAGATATTTCGCCAATTAATCAGATTTTCAACATTACGATACTTCCGCCCACAAATGAATCAGATATTAGTAAAGAGATCGGTGCCCAAAAGCAGACTTTGCAAGAAATACATCAGCAAATAGAGCAAATTAAACAAAAAGGGACTTTAGCAAAAGAAATATCATATCACGATGTGCATCACTATACGGTTATATATGGTATGGCATTTGCGATCATTGGAGCAGCAGTATCAATCTGGGTTTGGCGGAGACTACGGAGGCGTCGTCGTCAGCAGGCGGCGGACCCGAGGTCCGCGCCTGCGCTCGCAGCATCGGCGGCGGCCGGGGCTGTCACCACGGAGCAGCCCGCCGCCGCCCACTCAAGCAGCAGTGATAGTGACAAAAAGTGCGCGAATGTTCAATACATCAGACGCAAATGGGCGAGTGCAAGTGTGCGTAAATTTGATGCGAGCACGTCACCTGTTTTTAAAGCAAGGTTCTCTAGCGCAGAAAATTGTGTTTAGTGTATATTGTCATTTTATAATAAATCCGAACAATGGACACTGTTTTAGAGACACTAGCATTACATATAAAAAGAAAATGTTTTATCACTTTGTAAAGCACCTCACCTCTCATTTTATCATATCATTATCATCGTATCAATAATATAATTTGTTTTGTTTTCTTTTCCCCCGGGAGCATGTACGGGCAAGCCGCACATTCTGCTGCGTTGGCTGTTTACTTAGCCGTCGTCGATCATCGCCCTAATTTCATCAGTTCACAATCGGTCACCGTCCATACCGCGTGTACTCATCAATCACTCATCAATATCAATTATACTTACGTGTGTTTGTCCAATAAATTCATAAAACTATCAAAACTTATCATTTATCAACCCCGCGATCGGTGATCGTACAGTAACCCATGTTAAGTTTTTTTTTGTACCTATGTGTAGGTACATTTATCGTTGTGTATATTTCCAAGGTTTTGTTTATTTTCTCTGTTATGACCATTCTGGTCATGGTGGGCGGAATGTTAAGTGTAGTATCTGTAAAAATTAACACTAGATGGCGTAACATATACAATACATCACGATATAGAAGTTTTTTTGTAATTTACATACTTCATTTCAAAGACAATACACGTTATACTCGTTTTGGAAAAGTTATTTTATTTAACCTCTTTTGAGGGTTTTGGGATTGTTCACCCACCATGCCTGGAGCCGATGGATGGCGGTATATCCATCCCTAATAGCCGGGCCTTATATGGAACAGACTGGTGACGGGCAGCGGCGTCACTGGTGCGAGGGTTCCGGCACCACGCTCACCAACCCGCCTGCCCAGCGTGTGTGAGTATGGGCAATTCTTCCAGGATGACCGCCGGGAGCGGCAAAGTCCTGGAAAGGCTTATGGCCAGCAGTGGACAAACTAGGCTGATGGATGTATGTATATGTATGTAAGGAAATTTGCAAAATCATCAGTCAAATCAACGTGCATTCATTGTGCTTGCAACAGCGATCAATTATTAAGAGCATGGTATACATTTTTTAAATAAATTATTCAATGATTATAAACAAATATTGCACTAGAGTGAGCACCTCTCTTTTGCGCCATGATTTAGAGAGAACGCCATGAAACTAGACTTCTGTCAAAGTCCGCATAGCAAGTGACGGTCAGTCGAGGTCGAGCGGCGTGTACCGCTTGGCGAGCGGGTCGCGCACGCTCAGCCGCAGCCGGCCGCCCTGCGCCGCCAGCAGCACGCTGCAGCCCCGCGGCAGATGGCCACGCTCCGCCGCCAGCGCCAGCTGGTTCACGACGCGCCGCTCCACTTCGTGCTGGATGGAGCGCGCGCCATAGTGCACGTCGTAGCCGTCCGCCAGCGCGCCCAGCACGCCTCCTTCCCACGCGAGTTCCACCCCGTGACGCGCACGCGCCCGCTCCGCCCAGCGCGTCAGCTCCAACTGCACCAGCGCGAGCAGCTCGGCGCGCGAGAACGGCAGAAAGTATACGATCTCGTTGATGCGACCGAGGAACTCGTCGCGCCCGAAGTGCCGCTTGAGGATCGGCCGCACCACGTTGTCCTTGAACTGTCGCGACACTTCCAGCTGGTCGTCAGGCTCTGGGGGGGCGGCGGCGGGGGCCGGGGCGAGGGGGCCGGGAGGGGCACCCCGCTCCGCCTCGCGCCGCAGCTGCAGCCCGTGGTGCGCGATCTCGTCCGCCGCCAGGTTTGACGTCATCACAAACACGGCGTCCTTACACTCGATCAGCTTTCCCTTGCCGTCCGTCAGCCGGCCCTGCACGTTAAAACCTTAATTAACAAAACATTTTCGAACTAACACCCGGACATTCATTTTATTTATAGCCTCGCGTCGCGTCGTCGTAACATTTTATGGATCAAATCAACAACCAACACTGTTTTAATTAAATAAAATAATGTTTTTTAGTTAATAATTTCGAGTTAAGCGTTTTAGAAAGGCTTAAGTATCGCTTACGGCAGCTACAAGCGCGGATTTCAAAAATTTTAATAAAATGTAGCTCTAATTTTTGCCCCAACTAGCTCAAGGGCATTGACGTTTGTTCCAGCCTTAACGAGATTAACTTAGGTCTTGGACGAATAAACCAGACTTAGGTACATCAGAAACTGGGGTTTTGTCATTTAATAATTTTGTCATCTAATCATTTTGTCAGTCAGCTGTCAAGCTCGCAAACGTGCGGTTGTCTTTTGTATCGCGCCAAAAGTCTCACGCAAAACGCAAGCCGTATATTAACGGTTTACTCTCGCCAGCGATACTAGTCAATCGTGACTCAGTGAATAGCATATTCTGATTTAGTAATTTATTTTGATCTTTGTACTTTTATTCTTTTGCCAACATTTGTTAAGATGATTTGCAATAAGTGTGACTTAGAAGTGACAGACGGAGTTAAATGTAAACAATGTTCCAATTGCCTGCATTTCGGATGTGTTGGTCTCGCCGAGACTACTTACCGTAAGATGACGCAAGAGAAGAAGGCTGCCTGGAGATGTCCTACCTGCCGTGTTGCTGATAATCAACCGCAACCCCAGAACCAAGCACAGGCGCTTATTGATTTGACAGCCGAGATAAAGGGTTTCAAATCGGAGATGACATCGATGAGAGCCGATTTACGATTAACTACCCAGGGCATACAGGACATAAACAACAAATTAAGCAACTTGGAAGGACGTTTCGACAGCTTTGATAAGCGTCTCTCAACCGTGGAGAACAAAGTCATTTCTCTGGCCGACGACTTAGATATTGCCAACAATACTATCATCTCACTTCAGAGAACAAATGAGGAGAGAGACCAGTTCTCTAGGCTAAATAACATTGAGATTTCGGGGGTGCCGTACACAAAAAGTGAAAATCTTCATAACATTCTCAATGACATGTGTAACAAAATCGGAATGTCACTGCGTGATTCAGATATCGACACAATCCATCGTGTACGTAGGTACACGGATAATAAACCGACCGGCCCGGCCGCCAGGCCCGATTCTACCCGCCCCGCAGCTATCATCGTTCGACTGACACAACGTCGTCGGAAGGACGAAATTCTCGCGGCTGTGCGGGTGCGCCGGGGCTTGACTACCGCGGACATCGGAATACCGGGTGCTGTCTCGGATATCTACGTGAATGATCACCTCACTCCGGCAAGCAAATTACTGCTCAAACGAGCTCGCGAAATTAAAGCTGAACGTAACTATGATTACTTGTGGGTCAAGAATTGCACTATATTGATGCGTAAAAGTGACAAATCAAAAGTTACGCGTATTACTTGCGACTCCGACTTTGATAAATTAAAATGACTGCTTTTTGTTACCTTTTCGCATCAGTTCGACATCCTTTGTTTTAAAATGTTGATACATTACGCCAGTTATTGTGTATTCAAATATCGACCTCTAATTTGTTTACTTGTAACTAACTATATTGATAAGTTATATTACGCCTTTGAAAAAGGTCAACTATTCACTTCATTTGATTTTTTGGTGGTCATTGTGATTGTTCTGCTAATGTTACAAATATACGTATACTTTGCCTTTTCTTCACTTTATTATATACAAGGATGGAAGTTATTCAGAATAAATTTTGAGCACACTTGTTTCTCCGTATTTTCGAGCTTAACGATTTAGACATATATTACCAAAACACTAGGGGCTTAAGGACTAAATCACATAATTTTTTATCCAATGTATTGACCTCTAATTATGATATAATAGGTATAACTGAAAGCTGGCTCGATGATAATTTTAATGACTCCGAATACTTTGATTCTCGCTATATAGTCTTTAGACTGGACCGTATTCAGGCTAGAGGCATCGCACAGCTAGGTGGCGGGGTCATGTTGGCGGTGCGTCGCGAGCTGACGGCCGAGCTGCGGGATGGGTGGCGTGCCCGGCGATATCATGAAGAACTGTGGATAAGTATTGATCTGAACTCTTCACCCGGACGCACTCGTTCTACTGCTTCTGGCTCGACCGCTCCCAAGCAACTACACATAGTTTGTGCTTACTTCCCGCACGGTAGTGAACATCTCACCTCTCTGCAAAATTTTTATAATAATGTCTCCTTTCTCCGTAATACTTACCCTGATGACGCTTTTCTGCTTTTGGGAGACTTTAATGTGACCAATGCGTCGTGGTCCCCAACAAACGATTCAATCTTTTTACATTTAAAAACAAATAATGATCCCGCGGCCATTCTACTCTCGGATTTTATGGCTATGACATCTTTAGACCAATATAACCATTGCCAAAATAGTAACGGTCGTATTCTCGACCTAGTTTTGTCAAATTTGGTATGTAAGATCGTATGCTGCTCTGACCCGCTGACAGCCGAAGACCTTCACCATAAATCTCTCGTACTTACGGTGTCCATTCAACATTCTTTACCGTTAAAAGAAAACACTAGTAAAAAATGCATGTTTCGTTTGGGCAATTACTCATCTATATCAGAAAGTTTATCTAATACCGACTGGTCGGTCTTGAACGATATGAGTACTAATGATTGCACGGCCTACATTTATTCTGTGCTCGACAATTTAATTGAACATTATGTCCCCAAACGAACTGTACGTTCAAACTCTCACTACCCTCCCTGGTACTCCCACTCTTTAATCAAAGTTGTAAAAGAAAAATTGAGAACACACAAAAGGTGGAAAACCTATGGTAATCCAACTGATTATAGTGAGTTTGCGACATTGCGTTCTAGAGAGAAAAAGCTGGAAAAAGCATGTTACGTAGCCTACATTGCTGACGCAGAGGACAATATACGTAGGTCTCCCAACTACTTGTGGTCTTATATTAAATCTAAATCGAATCATAACCATATACCTGATAAAATGAAATATAATGACAAATCATCCGACAATGGTGAAACTATCTGTAATTTATTCAATGATTATTTTAATTCTGTATTCATTAATGACAATGCTGGCCAGAGCAACCACCTACGCAAGCGTGACCATCCTAACTCTGTACTGAATATTTCATCTATTAATATTACAGAAAAACTTGTTCTGATGCTACTAGAAGCAGTAAATATTAACAAGGGAGCCGGCTCCGATGGTATTCATCCGTACTTAATAAGAAAATGTTCAAAGGAATTATGTGTCCCCTTGACTATACTTTTCAAAAAATCATTGGCTGAGGGTTGTTTTCCTAATTTATGGAAAAAGGCTCTTATTACGCCAATTTTTAAAGGTGGAGATAAAGGAGATATTACTAAGTATCGTCCCATATCCAAACTTTGTGTATTTGGAAAGTTGTTGGAAAAAATAGTAACGGATGAAATATCTAGCATTGTCAGCCATCATATTTCCTCCTGTCAGCATGGCTTCATAAAGAATCGCAATATTGAAACCAATTTGCTAACCTTCACTGATATGGTTCTCAATGCGCTCGATGCTGGTCAACAGGTGGACGCCGTGTATACGGATTTTTCCAAGGCTTTCGACAAAATAAATCATAAATTACTAATTGAAAAACTTCTTGTCATCGGTGTACATGGTGACCTCCTCCGCTGGATCGAGTCTTACATTAAAAATCGCTCACAAGCCGTAGCTGTTAAGGGATTTGTTTCGGGCTTTCTACCAATTGCCTCAGGCGTCCCTCAGGGCTCCCATTTGGGTCCTCTGCTATTTATTTTATATATAAATGATATTGACAGTATTTTTACGAATTCTAACCACCTTTTATATGCAGACGACATGAAAATATTTCGAATTGTCAATTCTGTCGTTGATAGCCGTAGATTGCAAGAGGATTTGGAAAACCTTCTTTTTTACTGTAATAATAACTCTCTATTTTTGAACGTAGACAAATGTTACGTAATATCATTTTCTAGAAAGCGTCAAACTTTAGTCTACCCATATAATTTCGCAGGAAAAGACATTACCAGAGTCGAAAAAGTGAGGGACCTTGGTGTAATACTGGATAATAGAATGAATTTCAATCTTCATATTGACTTCATTACGGCTAAAGCCTTTAAACAACTAGGTTTCATTCTCCGTATCAGTCAGCCCTTCAAGCGAGTTGTAACTTACAAAACCTTATTCTTTGCTTTTGTCCGTAGTCTCTTGGAGTTTGGTTCTGTGGTTTGGAATCCCCAATACGCATTTCATATTGACAGAATAGAGAGAGTCCAGAATAAGTTCCTTAAAGCACTTGACTACAGAACACACAATAACTTTACAGATCATTTGTCTTCAGCTCAGCACCATAACATTCATTCTTTGGTTAGCCGGCGTGCACTCGCAGATGTCGCTTTCTTACACAAATTGGTTAATAATGGCATTAACTCATCCACACTTCTTGATAAAGTCTCCTTTAGAGTTCCTCGAGCTTCCTCACGTCTTAAACATTTGTTCCACGCCAAACGTGCGCATACTAATTATGCCAAAAATTCATACTTCCGACGGGCCCCAGATATATACAATAAGAAGCTCACCAACATTGACATTTTTTCTGAATCACTTCCTTCTTTCAAAGTTAAAGTGGCAAAGGTTTTGTGAAACCATCACCATCACACATGATTTATTGTTTAAGTGTTAAGGTTTTTCCCTAATAATTATTGTTAATATCTTTCATTATACATATATATATTTTAAGATTTATAAGGCATTTTATTGTTTGTATCAATTTTCAGTATGTGTTATTAATTATGTTGTTATGTTAATGTGTAGCGTATAATTTGTTTTGTATGTCTTTATATGGTACTATAGGTTTATTCGTGTGTCTTTATGTATATAACTATTTCATTGTATTGTGACTGTTTGATACCTTAATAAATAAAAATAAAATAAAAATAAAAATAACTTGAAAGAAACTGGTAATACAAAGGTAGTAGTGGTACCTCGTCGAAGAGCTGCAGCAGCACGGTGAGCACGTCCGGGTGCGCCTTGTCTACCTCGTCCAGCAGAACGACGGCGTCCTGCCGGCGAGCCAGTGCGCGCGTCAGTTGCCCCCCCTCCTCATGCCCCACGTAGCCGGGCGGCGCGCCGATCAGCTTGGCCACCTCGTGCCGCTCCTGGTACTCGGACATGTCGAGTCGGATGAACGCGTGCGGCTCATCGCGGTGCATGTACCGCGCCAGCTGCTTCGCCAGCTCGGTCTTGCCGATCCCGGAGCTGCCAAGGAACAGGAACACAAGCGGGTGCTCCTCGTCCGCCCAGCCACTCTCCTTGCGCCGCACCGCCGCCGCCACCGTCTGGATGGCGGCGCGCTGCCCCACCAGGTGCCGCTTGAGCCGCTGCTCGAGCGGGAACCGTCGGCGCTCCTCGGCGGCGGCGGCTGCGGCGGCCTCTTCCCAGCGGCGCGCCGCCGCCTGCAGCAGTTCGCGCACAGGGGAGGGGTCACGCGCGTAGTGCAGGGCGCGCCGCCCAGCATGGTCGCGCGCCGTAGGGTCGGCGCCGGCGTCGAGCAACGCGCGCGTACTATCAGCCGAGTCGGCGAGCGCGGCATAGTGCAGCGCCGTCCAGCCCAGGAAGGAGGCGCGCGAGTTCATGTTGGCGCAGAACTCATCCTCGCGGCGCTGCATCGCGTCGAGCGCGTGCAGGCCGGCGCGCGCCGCCGCCGCCGCCGCACCGCCATAGCGGTCACGCGCGTCGGGCCGCGCGCCCAGTGCCAGTAGCGCGCTCACCGCCGCCGGCTGATCGTTGGCGGCGGCGGACATGAGGGCCGTCCAGCCGAGCGCGTGCCGCCGGTCCGCCGCGGCCTCACCGTCGCCGCCGCCGCTGCCCGCTCTCAGCACCTCCACTTGCCTGGAAGTACAGATGCAGGAACGATGCTTTATTGTTCCTAAATATAAACAACCAAATAGACTCCGAATCACTTTTGGAGAAAGTAACACTTAAAACCCCACGCATTTCTTCACGATCTAAAGATACGTTTTATACCCATTTATGTTCAACAAACAACAACATTTAGGAACTGTAGGTCTGTTTGTGTGTCTTGTATATTGTTATCTGTTATGTTTGTGACTGTGTGTTTCCTGAATAAAAATAAATAAAATAAAATATGGCAAAACATTAATTTTTCTGGCGAACCCTGTATCTCTACAATAAAGGCCTTGGTGATGTAGATATTTTTAATCTTTCCTTGGGCGCATTTAAAATAAAGGACTGGCGAAATATTGTTTAATCTTTAAGGTTTAATAATGTATCTCTATGTTATCAGTGTGTATTTAATGTTTATCGTACCTTTGTGTTATCAGTGTTTATTTAATGTTATCAAAACCACCCCTGTTGTTTCCCACATTATTTTTGTAAACTATCTTTTAAGGAACTGTAGGTCTGTTTGTGTGTCTTGTATATTGTTATCTGTTATGTTTGTGACTGTGTGTTTGTTTGTGAAACATTGCATTCAAACTGTCGGAATACTGACGACATATGGTTGAAACTTTGTCGGTGGTAAAAGGAGGAATAAGCTTGTGTAATTCGCAAACTCTTTCTAAATATAGCATACAAAAAACCAAGAGACAAGCAATTTTTCGACAGTCTTCAAGGCTTTGGTATTCGGCACCCAATTGCCAATGAGTCTGATCACTCAACTGAATCCAGGGCAGCTAGCCAATACTTGGCAGTCAAAAGTTGGGTAAATGATAGATGAGTTTTTATCTATAGGTTTAAACATTTAAATCATAATCCAGTTTAAGACTCGTAGGAAAAAAAAGAAACAAATTCAAATGGCACGGCATATAAATATCTTTCTAGGCGAGAAAATAGGAATAGTTCTCATCTGTCATTGAGATGTGTTCAAACATTTAAAACTCTTCAGTTACGTTTTGTAATTTTAAATATTCATAAAAATCATATCACGTCAAGATGCTTCTGACAGGAGCAATATTTTCCTGGCGATTTTCACAAAGCAAAATATTGGTTCTAGAAAAATTTGCTCAGATTTGAGCGTTCCAAAACGATCTCATTTGAGGTTTTGGAACCAGCATTAAGCTACTTTGATATGACAGATACTACTTCACCGAACAACATAAGGCGTTTTGAAACTCTAACTTGATTAGTATCTAGTAAGCAAAGTCTATATTTGGCCTATCTCTGAATATTATTTTGTTTTACTCACACTCAGTTAAGTTTTACCTACACTCAGTTAAGTTGTTTAAAAGTTAAAAACAAAACTTTTCACTAGAAAATGTGGTTTAAAATATAAATGTACCTACTTTTGTAACTCCTGCACATTTCCAAGCTGTGCTGCTTTAAAAAACTTTTTTTCTGAAAATGAAATAAAATATGTTATTCAGCTTCATCAAATTTTAATGTGAAGTTCTGAGCAGGGAATTGGGATCAAGATCTCCTTGAGATTGGGTTATACTCCTTAATACAATTAGTAGAGATAAGATCCAGGATGTTTTTTAAAGTGCAAGTGTCTCCCTAGGGAATACGTTTCGGATGCAACTTAATATAATATCTTTTAATATAGGTATTGATATGGGAAAAAGACGTAGAAAATAGTCCTGGATCGTAACCCCTTATCGACACTCTGACCTAGGTATCTATTCAATTGATAGCATCAACGAAAGAGATGAATGTTCACCATTGAAATAATCGGCTGCGATGAGAACCACCCCCAGTGCGCTTGCAACAGCGAGCAGTGACGGCCCCGGAGCGTGCCCGCCGCCACAGCCGCTCGGACAGGCCACGCTGGACACGTGAGTCGCGGCTGCGATCACCTGCCGTGCCGGCACCCGTCGTCGCGCAGCTCTAACCATTTCGAGAAAACGCCGCGCGCCCACAGACATCGTCATTCTCATACCCGAACAGTATTACAATAGAAATACTTTACATGCTAGATTTTGGACATTACTATTGAAAACTGTAAGAACTTGTTTAGAAAACATCAGGAAAACGTATATTTTTTTGGATTTTACGGTTTGTTGCTTTGTTTGAGGTTTGTTTTGTTGACAACACAACAGCTGTTTTTGACGTTTATATCATTAAATTGGAGGGTCCGCAAATGTCAGCCATATAATGTACAACCATGTATATGGAATGGCACGAAAGGCGACATTCGTAGGTAAAATAATGTGATCCTCCTATTAATTTACAAAATGACGACATAGTGTACCCCGCCACCCCTATGACGTCAGTCTTTGAAAAGAATTAACATAGCTTAAATTTCAAAAATGATTATTTTATATTTTTCTGTTTCAGAGGAAATACGCCATTCTAAGTTTAGTTTTCATTATTTTTTATAAATATATAAATTAACCATTATTTTTTTTATGATTTTTTAAAGAATAGACTATTTCACAACATTTTTTTTGTACTTTTAATATTTTAATAGCTTAAACTTTGGGAAAAGTTTCATTGTTAATACGATAATAATTGACGAAGTAAGAGAAGTTTAAAGTTCATATCTTTAATGCGCGAGAATAAATGATAGCTCCCAGACGGCCTCTCTGAGAGTGACGTCACACTTTGCAAACTACTACAGCGCCCGGAGAGAGCAGTACGTGAAAATGTCTCTACTTAAGCAGTCAGTGTTATAAATATTGTGTTGTTCTAAAGTGTCAGTCAACAACGAAATCTACACTTGGAAAAATATTTATAATGGTATGTACCGAAAGAGATTAATCTGCGAAATCAATGGTGTGAAGTGAAGAAAGGATGAGCTGTCTCCCAAAACAGCAGGGTATTGTTGTGAGGACAATTTTGATGTAAGTAAGTACTTACCTTTTATATAAATACTTATACTTATTGTGTACTTATTATACCAAATTACAGCCACCGATTCCTTGGTGTTTGTAATGTGATAAATAATAAATTTATTACATACCCGTGGTCGTGGTAGGTGCCCAAGTAACAATTCATTCGGGCCTAGGTTGTGAAAACTTCCTTTAGTTTGTATTTGGCTCGCAAAAAGGTTAATGCTTTTCTATCTAGGCATATTAAGTACTTGAGAATGATTATTAAGTTCTAAAACTAATTGTTTATCATAACAACCTTTAAGCCGTTGACAAGAGTTTAAATTAACGTTATTTTGACTTGTGTTTCACGACCTTAAAGTCCTAGGATCTTATAGTTGTTGTAGACTCTTGATTAGGTTCTGGAGAGGCAAGGATTATGCTTAAGTGAGATCTAAAGGTTAAATTTTTAACTTTGATATAACCACAAAGCTATGGAATGTTGAAATTACTTAGAAGTTATTTCTAAAACCTATCTAAAGCCTTTAGGCTGTATAAAAGTTGTCTCGGCAAACAAATTAGGACTGCATGGTGAAAACCAAGACCAAAAGGCTATAGTTCAGAGCTGAAGGCATGATTTATGTCCTACAAGAATATTTGAAAGCTTTAGAGGCATTCTCAAATATTATCAGTTGTCTCCGCGAATTCAAATTACGATGTCTTGCAAATTGAACCAACACAGGGTGATTTCAAAAAAACGGAGTGGAAAATTTAAACGGAAAGTGCGGAAAATTTCCTACGAATAATGAATACAGCGGTTAGTATATATTATTAGGGTTCCGTACCTTTAAAGGAAAAAAACTGGTCAAGTGCAAGTCAGACTCGCATACCTAGGGCTCCATATTATGGATGAAAAATTTAATTTCTTTAATTGTCCTGTAATCTTTACGTAAACACATATTACCATGATTTTTTTCATATTTTTCAGTCTACAAGTTTTGGAGATAAGGGGGGGGGGGGGACGTACAATTTTTTATGATTTTTCAAGGATTTCTCGAAATATATGCAAATAGCCAAACTATAAATTTTTACAATAAACTTTTTAATACCTACAATTTGATACCCATAATGTATTTTTATAAACATTATTTTTTATTTATTATAATTCTTTTTTTATATTTTTCGATTTTGCTCAATTTTTTTTATCGCTATAGTTTTCCTGTAATTAGCCAGTTATGATCTATAATTGTCATTTTTTTCATATTTTTCGGTCCACCGGTTTCGGAGATAAAGGGGGGGGGGGGGACATACATATTTTTGTGTATACATATATATATTTGATTTTTCGAAACTATTGAGAATAAATATAATAAAAATATATGTTTTTCATTAAAATTTTCAATATCTACAATTTGATATCCATTTTGAATATTATAAAATATTTTTTTTATGTATTATACTTATCTGTATATATAAAATTCAACGTCCTGACTGACTGACTGACTGATATATCAACGCACAGCCTAAACCGCTAGTCCTATAGACTTGAAATTTTGCACAAAGATACCTTATATAGTGTTAGCATCCAATAAGAAAGGATTTTTCAAAATTCACCCCCTAAGGGGTGAAACGGGTGTCCAAAGTTTGTATGGGAAAACAAGATTAGTCAGATTATTTTATTCGAGATTTCACAGGATTACTCCTATCTATAAATGAGTAAACATGTATTTCAGGTTTTTTCTGAATTCAATCCCTAAAAGGGGGAAATGGGGTGACAAATTCTGAAAATCAACATGGGTATCGTTTGTATGGTTTATCGGGTCGCTGATTAAGAATACAACAACGATTTCTAAATGCAATGTAGTGGACGTGAAATACCATCATCCCCTCTTGGGGTGTGATGGGGTTGAAATGTTGAAATGTGTAAATATCAATATGGGTGTCGTTTTTATGGTTGAAATTTAATATAGCGGACATGAAAATTCTTGAAAGTATGTGTGATAGAGCAATCGGCTGTGACAGGCGGACAGACAGACAGTCACAGAAGTGATCCTTTTAGATTTCCATTTTTTCCTTTTGAGTTATCTATCTATCTATATATCCACAATATATCCATCTATCTATCTGTTTATCTATCTATCTATATCCAAGCAAAATATGTTTGGAACGGAAGGTGGTACATCCCTAGGGGTTGGACCATGGGGTGCCAAAAAATGTTTTTTTTTTGTCAAAACTTTGACAGCCTGCATCTCCCAAACGGCTGGAGCTAGACCTATGTTGATGGATGTCTAGGAAAAGGTATTGACGAGATCTACCTGCCGAAAAAGTCAAAACTTTACAGGCCCGTATCTCCTAAACGGCTGATGCTAGAACCATGTTCATGGTATTCCAAAAAAAGTCCTTAGCAAGATCTAGATGACGGTAAAAAAATTGCTATAATTTCGATCGGCTATATCTCCCGAATGGCTAATTTTAAGGAGTTTGCGTTTCAATTATAGTGATTGGTCAAACTGGAGCTACATGACCAAAAAAAAATTTAATTTGACCGGTTTTGACAATTTTTGAACAGGTCTAAAGAAGTATTCTGATTTGCATGAAACTCGGTGTCAAGGGGCATTTAGGGTCGCCGATTACGCTGCCGTATTCAAATTTGACATTTTTTGACAACTGATAGGGATTTTGACACTTTTTCGGAAAAACTTTGATCGGTGAGTCTCTGTATTCCCAGAAGGAGTGAGAGAACTTAAAATGTTTGCTTCTGAAAAAAAAGTTATTTGTTTCCTGTAGGCCACGCGGGCGAAGCCGCGGGCAGAAGCTAGTTTTTTTTATATTTTTCACTTCTATAGTTTCCCTGTAATTGGCCAGTTTTCATATTTTTTGGTCTACCAGTTTCGGAGATAAGGGGGGGACCATACATATTTTTGTGGTTTTTTCAAAATTTCTCGAAACATGTGAGAGTAAATTTAGTAAAAGTATATATTTTTACAATCAGCTTTTTAATATCTACAATTTGATACCCATATTGTATTTTTAGGATAATATTTTTTATTTTTCTTACTTTTGTTTTTGAAATACTTTGAAAAATTTCAAATTTTTCAATTTTTTTACACTCTGATATGTGGGCAAATTAATTATTTATATGCCAAATTTCATGTTTTTATCTTGAACGGTGCTAAAGTTATGAGGCTGTGACATACGGACGGACGGACGGACGGACAACGGAGTCTCACCATAAAGGTTCCTTTTGTACCTTTTAGGTACGGAACCCTTAAAACAGAACCCTTATAGGATCACTTTGTTGTCCGTCTGTCTGCCCACCTGTCCGTCTATCTGTCCAGACCCTTTATCTCAAGAACGCGTGAAGTTATCAAATTGAAATTAAAACCATATAATCAAGTCTACTGTTACTTGAAGTTGCGAAAAAAAAAAAAATTTGTGTTAACGCAAAAAAATACGGCTTTTAATGCCACTAAAATCGTATATTTCGACATTCTCAAGGGAATCAAAATGTATAGGGTACTTTCCATTGACCTAGAACTATGAAAGGCAAGTATTACCTTATACTACGAATACAGGAAAACATCTAAAAACTATACATTTGTAATTTAACCTTCAAGCGGGCGCGCGTAGTCGAATCGACCGCGCTTAGTACATTTTCGTTCATATTATTATTATTACCCATCACATGTATTTCTCATTTCTAGTAACCTGTCGCTATGTCATTGGGAGTAAAATAAATAATATACCGTCGCTCGGGGCGCTCCCCCCACTCCACAGATCGCAATTGTTTTAATCCCGGTGCAGTCGTCGAAAAGACTACACGCGCCTGTCGTCGAAAAGGTTACGCGCGACGCTCAACGCGACATACCCTCATTCACGCTCGTAGTAGTTCTTCGGCAATCATTCAATACTATCAAATTCAGCTTGGGTTTTTTTATATCAAATGAGTCGTGGACGGTTATCACAAAGTGCAGTACTCGAGGAATTACCAAGAGAAGACGAAGAAGAGAGTGAATCAGAGCTCAGCAACCAAGGCTCTGAAACTTGCGACCACATTGTTGCAAAACTGATTCTGATGAAAACTAAACCAAAGTTAATTAATTTTTATTCTTATTTTGTAATTTTTATTATTAGACTAGATATATAAATTAGTCTGAGATATGTAAAAGGGTTTTGGGTTCCTAATTTTTGTTTTGATCCAAAGAATATTTGAGTTACGTTATTAAATTTAATAATTGTTTCTTTTTCATAATTTTTATTACTTTTTAAACAAATAAGACTTTTAAGACAATGATAATATATCTGAGTACAAATAAATAAATAATTATTAAATAATTAGTGCTTTATTTCTCTTATTCATCCCATAGGTCTTTTCGGTTACGCGCGCCCGCTACCGTTACAAATGACCGCGCGCCCGCTTGAATGTTAATCATAAAAAAAAGTCTGAATTATTTATAACTAGCTGTTGCCCGCGTCTTCATCCGCGTGAATTAAGTATGTGATGCGTTTCATATTTTACAATGAAAGCTTCAACATCCCGCTAAATCCTGTTATGCGTACGGTTTTCTTTAAAAAAAAACCTCTTATACGTGTCTTATTTTTCTCAATATGATTTATGCGAAGTTATAAGTAAGTGTATATATGTATATAAGTTATACATAATATATAAGTTTATATATGCCCAGGGATTGTGATTTTCCATATCAAAGTTTTTAACCCATTTCATCCCCATTAGGGGATGGATAATTTTTGAATACTTTCCTACATATATCTCATTATACGTTTTAAGGAAGGAATATTTAAGCAAAGTTTTAAGTAGATACACTCAAGGGATGCAATTTTTGATATATAACTTAACACGCTATTTTACCCCCTCGGGGATGAGTTTTGTAAAACCCTCTTACAGGTTTCTCATAATTTATTAAAAAGAGTATTTATGCGAAGTATGTTGACTCTTCAGTATATGTTGATACTCCCACGGATTATGATTTTCCAAACAAGTTTCTACCCCATTTCATTATGAATTGATTTTCAAAAAATCCTTTCTTAGCGGATGTTTACGCAATAAAAGGAACCTACGGTGCAAATTTCATGTTCCTAGGTTTAGCTGTTTGGTCTCGGCGTTGATAGATCAGTCAGTCAATCAGTCAGTCAGTCAGTCAGGGTATTCTTTTATATACAAATTTACGCCCTCGACGGGCGAGTCCAACTCGCACTTGTCCGTTTTTTTCAAGATAGGTAGTCTGGTCACTGTTAAGGACTACTTAAGGCTAAATTTAAATGTATTCAGTAGTAAAGGTAAAACATAAGTTAGACAAGTACCTATCGACTAAACATAATTGAAAAAAGAAATATTTAGTAACTTATTTGCACTCAAGGAGCAGCCTGTAGCTGCTTGATATCACTTGTGATGAACACTTGAACACTTGATTTAGCTTAATGGTTGTGGTCGCGACTGGCGAGTATTGAATTACTCCTGACGATAACTTGAAAGCTGTGAAAACAGCTTTTTGGTTTTATATAGCTCCGCGAAATTACCTTTAGCTCTTACTTTGGCAAAAATTAAGAGTTTTGAGCTGTTATAGTTCTGAAAAGGTTAACTTGAATGCTTTCTAGTAATTTTCTAACGTCAGCCATATTTATTCACTAAAATAAAATAAAAAACGAAATGAAAATAACATTTTAATACAACGAAGCAAAATTAAATAACATGTTCTATACAATTTTAAATACAAGTTTTTATATATGAGTATAACTTTTATTTCTAAAGCGATAAACCATAAAACGCCTTATTTTTTCATTTTTTTTCATTTAAAATGTCCTGAAAATTTGCAATTACGAAAGGCCCGTCCCGCATATAGCACTATTATCCTAAAGTTTCACAATAATGTACCAATCGCACTATGTTTTGCATTTTATCTGACTTTAACATGCTACTAACTATTTTTCAAGAATACAACACTTACATATCTAGCCATTTTGAAACTTGGTATAATGACAGGGAATGGCGCTATTATAAATAAGTAATTTCAACCCACCATTAGTGTTTCTGCGTACAAACAATCTTAAACAGAAACATTTTAAAACCCGAAAGTCCTGGAAAAGCGTTATTCATTTCTATCAAAAAGGTTTTAAGTTGTCATAGAGTTACATCCAAGACTAATGTAGAAACTATTAGTTGTATTGTATGGTTATATTAACGTTAAATTAAGGTTGTGAAGGTTATATTTGGGTTTTGAGTAAGTAGTTAGAAAGGTTATAGATAAGAGCTACAGGTTTTGCTGTAGCTCTCAGAAAGGTTCTACAACGTGGGCCCTTTTTGCACTCAGGAGGTTAATATAACGTTAATATAAAGTAATTGAGACTACAAAGACTTATGAGCAGATTTCCATACAAAGGTATTAGAACCTTTTCAGTACCTTTCTAAAACCTTAAAAGTTACTTGGGTGCTACCCACAGAGTACATTATTATATACAGAAAGTGGTAGCATTGCTGAAAATTAACGTCATCAGGTGACAATCTTGTCAATAAATTTTTTATGTCTCTTCTTTCTTTAGTTTAGGTATTTATATTTTTTTATGAACGTTAAATGTAAGTTATGTTATGTCATATCAAGAGGTCAAAGCATTGGCAGAATGGTGGTTACTCTACCGACAAGATAAAATCGTAGTTCTTATACTATAGATAGATAAAAATAATAAGTAGGTAGGTGGTATACTCGTGTTAACGAGTCACGGAAAAGCGTTCTATTTACCCCTCACTAATGAAATGTACGACTTCTGTTATAAAATGCAGCCACACATGACTACCGTGGTAAAAGGTCACCGGCGGCGCGCTGCGGCGGTGTCTTTTTAGTCGTAAGTCGAGATGGCGGCATTTCCTTTAACGCGGCTTCAGGTGCAGTCGGTTGAACGAACGTCGGTTGACTCGGTAACAACAGAATAGAGCTGATGCTGGGCTCGACTGTGAGGTATCGAATACTTATGACTGGGAAACCCTCATGAAGTTATTCAGAGGAGAGTAAGAGTTCTCAAACAGGCACAACCAGTAGCCCACCATGCCTGGGACCTTTGATTAATAATCGAAACCTGGGACCTATTGATGGCGGTATATCCATTTCTATAAAACAGACTGGTGACGGGCAGCGGTGTTACTAGTGCGCAAGGGTTTCGCCAACCCGCCTGCCCAGAGTGTGTGAGTATGCGCATTTCTTCCAGGAGGACCGCCAAGAGTGGCGAAATCTTGGAAAGGTCTGTTCAGCAGTGGACAAATCAAGCTGACAGATAAATCGATGAATGGAAAAAATAACTTGTATGTAAAGTTCTTTTCACTAAATTTATTCTTGTTATTTTTTAATTTTTTTCTATTTATCAATAAATAGGTAAATATGAAAATGCCGACTTCTTTCGTGAAAAAACTTTACGTACCTACTAGGCTACCGTGTGGATAACGTAAACATTAGGTAAGTACCTATATCTAAAGTATATTAAGTTTGCTTACGTCTCTGCTTTGACACTCCTGATTTTGGCACTGTGGAACTTGGTATTATTAGAAAAATATTCTGCCACTGTCATCATTAAGCCGTCCGCTCTGAGAATTTTAAGTTTTAGATTGGGCCTTATTAAAACCCGTTTCAGACATATTTGTAAATTTTAACTAAAAGTAATTACTGCTTACTTGTTAATATCATCTCTCAAAGAGTCCTCTTTACCTAACCTTGAATTAAAATCCTAAAAACAAGAAATACAGCGTAAAATATGTAGAGCGTCCGCACACGGTTGTGAAATGTGACGTCAAATCGGTCAAGTGGGCAACGCGCTCATTTCGGCGGGCGTTTAGCAGTACATTAATTTTACTTCAAACTTTGATTGTTAATATCTCTGTAAGTACTTGGTATTTTTTGATGTATAAAATCTTTTATTTATGTAAACCTACTACCAACGCTACCGCCCTACCTTTTACCAATGCTGCCCTACCTCAAATTCGACTCTAGCTACAGCCCTGGTTAGGAGTAATAATATTGTTAACGTCGAGTTTTTAAATAAGAACACTGTCACGTTGTAATATTTAATTATCATACCGTTCTTCTTAATCCCCACTAACCCCCTCTCTACCCTGCTCCCGCGCATGTCCCCGCGCGGCCCTCGAGTCATTTTTCTTTCGGCAGCACGCCAGTCTGGGTGTATTATCTATGCGCCAGTCGCTTATTCCACCTCAGCGCGACTCCACGCTGCCCACGGAACACATACGCTGCCCGTCGGCGTGCCAGCCGCTATCGCGATAGCGATAGATTACGCCCTAAAATCGCAGTTCTTGTGTCCCCATACTTTGGGTAAGTGTGAACAACATTTTATAATATAACTGTGCTCTTTTTGACTATAATATGTGTGTTAAAATGTTCAATATTTTGTAATTATCTTTATGCGCGTACAGTAGATACCTACGCCTTTTTATTGCTGCTACGCTAATGAGTCATTTTCAAATTTTTTGGGTCGTTACTAAACTGTTGTTAAAAAACTGTTGCAACAAAACTGTCGTACATTGGACTAAAGTAACTAAATTGTAATTCTAAAGCTTAGTTTACAATAAAGCGGTTCACCACCTGTAGTGTATGCGCTATAGCACACATACGCTGTCTCGTGTGTTCCTGTATTGTGGGTAGCAAAACGTGACTGTCACGAGAGCCGCAGGCGAGGGTGCACGGTGAAGCTTAATACCAAATATGTGAGCATTGTCGAGCCAGTGTAGTGGTAGGGAAACGCTAGAATAAGATACTATTACATTCAATATTTTTATTTCAAAAATAATCTGATGTATATTTTTTGTTCCTTAACGTATTTGAAGTATTTTTTTTTTATTTCAATAATTTATTTTCGCAGTAACAGTACAGCTTTTAGCTTCACTACGACGATGTAGTTAGACGTACCTATGTGAATAACTGTGCAATTGACTGCAAGCTGTTATGGTAAAACCATAGAAAAACATCAACTTTTCTTTATTAAAGTAGTTGGTTAAATCCGCAATGTGCACCTAGCTTTACACAGAACAGTTTAATAACGTAACGAAATGTTACCAAACTGTATGCAAAAAGTAGCCTTAAAACTGGTTTTCGACAGGCGACAACACTTAGAAACAGTTGAATATTATTGGAAAAATGTCTAATTACAACTCTATTTAATCATACATGGATAATAATAATAACTATAAAAAAAAACACGATTTTCTTTTTTCGTAAACAAAACTGTATAACGCCTGTTAACACGGACACCCGACTAAAATGGATGAAAATTCGGGCTGAAATACGCCATGACAGTTCAGTATCAGCCAATCAGAATTGACTCAGTTCTGCCAACTTTATAGCATTAAGTTTCGTCCAAAAATTACAAGGGATCATTTTAAAATAACGTTACATAACTGTTTGTAACAAAATTGTTAATTTAGTCGGACAGGTAAAGAACTACTACTATTTAATTTATTTTGAAAGGTATGCATATTTAATTTAAATATATGTTAAATATAACTTAGTCACAGAGATTTCAGGGGTCTATGATTATTTAAAAGTATTAAAATAATGGTGAAAATCCTGTCTGAACTTGGGAAGGCCTGGGCGGACAGATATTTTTTGTATGGAGAAGGAAAATCAAGAATTCAAAAAATAACAAAAATTGGCATTTATTCAAAAGAAAATAAATATTTCTTAGTAAATCCATGAAGTTTTATAGTTCTTCTGTAAATAATGATTGTTGAAATAATAAACAAGATACTTATTCTCATAAATATTTTTGTTCAAAGTTTGCGGACACGTAATTTTCCCCAAAGATCCAAAAAATTTGAAAATGACTCTAATAGCAAACTTGTTTTTATAACGGTTCGAAGACGTGACGATGCTCGTTACGTCATCGGCGTCGCTTGCCCGTTTGAATATCAACGGCTAAAATTTTCTTTGTTCTTATTCTTGTATTTCTTTCGTGCCTTTTGCCAACATCATAATTTATCATGCCTACTCATTTAAATAGATCATTTAGCTTACTTTGCCTTTGAATTTAATATAAACTGTAAATTATCTGTATTCTTCTCATCTTTTCTGCTTCCGTTCTGCTTAACTTTAGTGTACCGCCACCTCAAGCCTTTGTTGAGTATTTTCTAAAATCGGTGGCGTACACGGAAACGTTTCGATAGCTGTGTACTGAATATGTCGTCGACGCGTTTCAGGGAGCAAGTCTGGGACTCACCATCTGGCCAGATTCTCAGCCGGTCCACCTAATCTACGAGGCGTCATCTCTTCCCTTGACGGAGCTGACGCCTACATATGAACAGGACTACTGGCTGAGCATCCTTGACCTCTGACCTAGAACTACGGCGGCTGCGGTCTCACTGTCGGGACCTCCAAGTACTTGCACTGGACTAGGGGAGTACTTGACCGTAACGAGCTACAACAAAGAACTGATCAGTGTGTAGGGACTTCGACCTACCGCGACCCTCTTTATCTCTTCACTTCTTATTTTAAAATATATGTATTGAACTTTCTTATTGTTTTATTTATTCTTAATTAACTTAGTTTCTTAGGCCTCTTCTAGGCAATCTTTTATGTTACATAAAAACGTAACAACATATGAAGTAAGATACATATATTATACATGTATAAATACACACATATATTATATATACTTTATTATATACTTACTTGCATTATATACTTTATTTATACTGAAGTTGATAGGTTTTCTGTAAAATACTTTTTTAATTTTTGTTTAATATCCATGAAAAACCATGAAAAAATGTATGTCCCCCCTTATCTCCAAAACTGGTTGACCGAAAAATATGAAAAAAAATATGGTAATATGTGACTTATGTACGTAAAGATTACAGGAAAAATAAAGCGGTTGAGAAATTCACGAAAAAAAATGACAAAATTAAATTTATCATCTACAATACGGAACCCTAGGTACGCGAGTCTGACTCGCACTTGGCAAGTCTGATTTTTGGAAAAGCCAGTTTAATGAAATTTACACCATCCGTATACGCAAACCTACGGTTCTGTCAAAAAAATTCGTGATTGCTAGCTCCGGCAGCTAAAGCAGGCATACACAATCAAATATGTATAGCACCTACGAGGGAAGCTATGAGGGAAAATCATAGACTAAGAACGAAAAAAAAAAAAAAGAAGTAAAAAGTCAAGCCACTACCGCACGCATCAAGCCACAACTAAAACCGGCAAACGCCAGAAAGGAAAAGAACCGTAAAAGGCGGGCGCGTTGTACCTACATATTTAACTCTGAAAAGTATTCTTATTTTGTCTAAACTATGGATACCGCCAATACAGACATGCCTCCAGAAGATATTATAAAAGTGTTGGTCGCAACTGACATCCATTTAGGCCATCAGGAAAACGATCCGATCCGAGGAGAAGATAGCTTTATTGCTTTCGAAGAAGTGCTGTCGCTGGCGGTGGAATGCGAAGTGGACATGGTGCTGCTGGGCGGCGACCTGTTCGACCACGCCAAGCCCTCGCCTAACACGATGCTGCGCGCCACACGACTCATACGTCAGTATTGTTTCGGCGACAAGCCCGTCGCGCTAGAGCTGCTCTCCGACGAGATCGAGGGCTTCGGGCGCACCGTCAATTACCAGGACCCTAACCTGAATGTATCGTACCCGATCCTGTCCATCCACGGCAACCACGATGATCCAGTGGGGCAGGGCGCTGTTAGCTCGCTCGACATCCTGTCCAGCATGGGGCTCGTCAACTACTTCGGTCGCTGGACTGACTACACAAATGTGCGCCTAGCACCCGTGCTGCTACGCAAGGGGCAGACCTCGCTTGCGCTCTACGGGCTCAGCCATCTCAAGGACCAACGCCTGGCCCGTCTTTTCAAAGAAGGAAAAGTGGAGATGCAGCGACCTGAGGGAGATGATTGGTTCAATATGCTGGTGCTGCACCAGAACCGAGCGGACCGTGGACCTGGCAATTATATCAAGGAGGATGTGCTTCCGGACTTCTTAGATCTTGTGGTCTGGGGTCACGAACATGATTGCCGTGTGCAAGAGGAGCAGAACACAAATAGACAATTTTTTGTTACTCAACCAGGCAGCACGGTAGCAACATCACTAGCTGCTGGGGAGGCACTTCCTAAACACTGCGCTATGCTCCAGGTGCATAAAAAGAAATTCATCCTGACACCCATTCCTCTGAAGACTGTGCGCCCATTCATTTTCAAAACAATTGTGTTATCAGAGGAAGATCTTGGAGAAGCTACTGTAAATGAGAATGAAAAAGTACAAGAATTTTTAAAGACAAAAGTATATGAAGCCATTGAGGAGGCTTCAAATCGCCGCAGTGGCCATCCAAAACAGCCAGCTCTTCCTTTAGTAAGACTCAGTGTGTTCTTTGAGAGGGATGGACAAGACTTCAATCGTATGCGCTTCGGTCAAAACTTCAGTGAAGCAGTCGCTAACTCCAATGACATACTAGTGATGAAGCGCGAGAAGCGCATCCGGGAGCGCAAGGAACACGGTGCTGTCGACGACGAGATCCAGCTGCCGAGCGCCGTAGCTGCCCCTGACGTTGAGGCCCTGCTGCATGCCTACTTCAGCTCGTTGCCGCAGGAACGCGGGCCGCAGCTGCTGTGTGCGCGCGCCATGACTGACGCGGTGCGCGATTTCACAGGCAAGCGTGACCACGACGCTTTCAAAACAGTGCTGCGAGCGACGCGGCGTCGCGCGCTCGACGCGCTGCTCGCCTCCACCGCGGAGACCGAGGCAGAAGTTGCCGACCTGCTGCGCGGCTGCCGACTGGAGCTGGATGCCGCCGAACCCCAGCAGCTGCGCGAGTTGGTGGCAGCCGCCGCCGCCGCGCCCGAACCCAAGTCTGAGCCTTTCGTGATGGTGGAGCGGTCGCCGGTCACGGTGCGCGCCGCCGCACAATCCCGTTCCTCCACTGCACAATCCCGCTCCTCCACCGTCGTGCTGGTGTCCAGCGACGAGGAGAGTGCACCGCCGCCCAGCAAGTCGAAGGCAAGCCGAGGACGGGGTCGCGGTCGAGGACGCGGCCGAGGCTCGCCCGCCGTCGTCGCGCCACCTTCCCCGCCGCCCGAGCGCCGCTCTACGCCACGACGCTCCGCCGCTAAAAAGTCTGCCTCTTGGATCCAGAATATCATCGCAACTAAAGCTGACATCGATGAAGATTCCGATTAAGTTTTACGTTTTCATATCATATTATTATAGTTCGCGTCAGTAAAGGTAAGACTATTTTCCACTCGCCTTCTTAGCTGACGCGTACTGTATGATAATGATGTAAAATTTATTATATAGAAATAAGAACAATATCTACTTGTGTGATTGATCAATCGTTGATACCATGGTATTTTACGGTTAAAATTATAAAAAATTACTTTGTAAGTTATTTCCTTTTTCGTACAATAAGAAGCTATTCCATTTTATTGTTTTATGTACAAATTCTGTAAATGTTTTCTAGAACAGATTTATTGTCTAGCTAGACAGTAAAACTAAATATTCCTGAGAATTTTA
>OW203985.1:31738514-31915514 GCA_934047225.1 Ypsolopha sequella
AGATTAGATGATAAAGCCAAATCTGAAGGCTTTAATTTTAGTTTTAGTGCTATCAAAGCTTGAAATTTTCCAAAGAAATTTAGCTTCTAATCCTAACTCTTAAGGACTATTTTGTATCGAAGAAAATGTAGTTATGACAACACTAAAACTAAAATTAAAGCCTCCAGCATCGGATTTACTAGCTATCTATATTATTTTAGACTTTATTAGGGTTCCGTAGTATCCAAAAGGTTTAAAAGGAACCTTTGTGGTAAGAAAAAGTTGTAGATATTAGAGAGCTGATTGTAAAAATATAAATATTTAAGTATAATATTTACTAGCACTGATTTCGAAAATCTCCCACTAATCTTCGAAACTGGTGGACCGAAAAATATAAATTGGTCATAACTGGACAATTACAGAAATTCAATTTAAACATGTTGAACACAAACGAGAAATATAAAATTCAAGGTATTAAAGAGCTGATTGTAAAAATAAGCTTGGCTATATTTAGCTGCATCTATTTCGAGAAATCCTCGATTAACCACAAAAATGTATGCCCCCCCCCCCCTTATCTCCCAAGCCGGTAGACCGAAAAATATATAAAAATTCATAGTAATATGTGCTTACGTAGGAGATTAATAATAGGATTACTTCGATTACATAAAACATATAGTGGTTGAGAAATTTACAAAATGAAATTTTCTGTTCCCAAAACTGTCGAATTACAGTGCCCTAGGTACACGTGTTTCTTTGTGGTCTTTTTTTTTTTAATCCTCTTTCCCTCGATTCTTAGTGGTCTTAACAGCCACGGCTGAGGGCGCGCTATTTTAAACAAAAAGGAAACGTCATAGAGTTAAGTTCTGGTTGATGTAAAAGAAGTGCTCAACCTGACTTTATATGCAGCCTTAAAGCAACAACGAAATACGTGAACAAAAAAAAATGTTTCAAAGCTACAAGCTTAAATACAAATACTTACTTTGTTTTTATTTTTTTTATTTTGTATAAAACTTATCTTTCAGGATTATGAATTTTTGACGTATATACATGAGTAAGTGCTAATATGATGTTATCACCAGTTTTCGGCTTCCGCAACATCATCTTAACACCCTGTATACTATACCATTAACCCTCTAAACTTTTTTTTTGCTTAAATAATCGATCGCAGGCCAGATCGTAGCTCGGATACTAATCTCAAAGATTATTTTTATTTTTTTACTTCCTCCATACTCTTTAGTGGCATAATTATCTTTTCAATTTTGTAGGAGAATATGTTTTATCTTTTTACTTTGTAAGGGAAGTAATAAAATATAATGTTACCATTCGGCTTTTCTTTATAAATATTGATATATATAGTTGTTCACGCTACGCTACGTTACCAGCGTGACGTTCGAACATGACATGTGCATGACTAATATCGCGGCGCTGCGCTGGCGCCACCTGGCGACACAATGGACTCAGTAGTATATTATTGGGCACGCTGTCCCAGTTTCCAAACACACAGCTCACTTTGCTTCGCTTCGCTCCGCGCCGTTCGCCCGCTCACTCCGTTCGCTTGTGTGTTTGGAAGCTGTGACAGCTGTGCCCAATAATATATTGTAAAAAATTAACTTACATTAGTGTCTTCTGTTTTGCTCCGCTCCATTCACCCGCTCTCTCCATTCACTCGTGTGTTTGGAAGCTGTGCCCAATAATATACTGTGAAAAAGTTAACTTACACGGGTCTCTTCTATTCTGCATATTTCAAAAATATAACCGATATCTCACTTAGTAATTTTAAAATATATATTTTGACTAGCAGTTATGAAATGAGGCCAGCTAAATTTAACTGAGAAATGTAATAGTTTCAAGACCCGAAAACACGTAGTTCTCGTTTAAATCTTGATTGATCCCAGAAACGCTAAGTTCCTGCGTAAGATCTAAAACTAAATCAAGACCCAAAAACACTTAGTTCTTGTGTAAATCTTGATTGATCTCAGAAACGCTCAGTTCCTGCATAAGATCTTATACTAAAATCAAGATCCGAAAACATATAGTTCTCGTTTAACTCTTGATTGATCCCAGAAACGCTCAGTTCCTGCGTAAGATCTAGTACTAAAATCAAGACCCAAAAACACATAGTTCTCGTATAGCTCTTGATTGATCCCAAAAACGCTCAGTTTCTGCATAAGACCTATATCTAAAATCCCGAAAACGCTTAGTTCTCGCATAAGATTTCAAAACCTGTTTAAATTTTTGAAATTTAGCTGGCAACATCAACTCCAAAGCCGCTTGGTCTTTGCATCAAGTTGAAAAGAATCTCAAAGACGCACAGTCCTTGCATTAGATTCGTGAAATTCAAGTATGATTGCAATAAAAACAACGAGCACACTGAATGATATCTTCACTGTTAGTCTAATAGTATGTTACATTTATATGTGTGTATGTAAGTATTGTGAATCAGACGTTTGAAACTATCGGCTTACTTTTTCATTCAATTAATGAATCATTTAGAAACAAAAAATTGAACAAACGCTTCTATTTATATAACATATCGATAATATTCATCTCAACTATGATATTCTAATAAAATATGTATAATTATAAGTATAATATAATAGAAATTCTAAATAAATATCTACAAATCTAAGAAAGTGGGGTGAAGGCCGTTTTCTTATTAAAATAGCTTTAATTATCCTTTAATTTAGTGATCAACTATTATATGTACCATCTAATTTTTAAATAAATTTAATTATCCATTAAATTAGTGTAAAACTATTTTTAAAAATTAGAAAGCATTAGCTTTCATCCAGATACAAATTAGGAACAACAGGGTCAATTGGGTTCATATATTTGTCTTGTACAGAAAAGATATACCCAATCAAATCAAAAATTTTATAAAATTAAAAAATGTTTAGCGCTCCTTCTGGAACTAAAACTATTAAATTAGGTACCTGTCCTACTTTCGTTTACCACGTGCTGCCGAGTCAGTTTATAGAGTTGCGGAAGTGCATGAAATTTGAGAACTTATTGTCGTTCATGTTGCGAAATCATATTATACTGGATGTATTTTATATAAGTGACTTGTTGATAGAACCAAATTCATACTGGTGACTCGGTAAGTGATCACTTCAAGATTCACCGATCAGAGATCACCTTTTTTGTAAAATTGATTTTATTGTTATTATTTTTTGTTTCCGACAGTCAATTACTATGGGTGATAGTGATCACTTACCAAGCATCCAGTATGAATTAGTTTATATCCACAATCCGCTGTACTAAGTTTACGAACAACTGACATTTTGACCCCTTTAGCTTTTTTGATGCTACTGTATAAATGATAGAACCAAATTCATACTGGTGACTCGGTAAGTGATCACTTCAAGATTCACCGATCAGAGATCACCTTTTTTGTAAAATTGATTTTATTGTTATTATTTTTTGTTTCCGACAGTCAATTACTATGGGTGATAGTGATCACTTACCAAGCATCCAGTATGAATTAGTTTATATCCACAAAAGTCATCTTTCAGTTAACTTGTAAATAATTATAGTAGTTTTAATGTATATTGCTAATCATCATTGACCAAGAGCTACCTGTTCTACTTTCGTTCACCACGTGCTGCTGAGTCAGTTTATAGAGTCGAGGACGTGTATGAAATTTGAGAACCTATTGACGTTCATGTTGCGAAATCATATTATACCGGATGTTTTTTATATAAGTGACTTGTTGATAGAGCTAAATTAATACTGGAGATTCGGTGAGTGGTCACTCTAGTATGAATTTGTTTATATCCACAAAAGTCATATTTCAGTTAACTTGATAATAATTATAGTCGTTTTAATGTATATTGCTAATCATCATTGACCAAGAGCTACTTGTTCTACTTTCGGTCACCATGTGCTGCTGAGTCAGTTAATAGAGTCGAGAGCGTGTATGAAATTTGAGAACTTACTGACATTCATGTTGCGAAATCGTATTATACCGGATGTTTTTTATATGAGTGACTTGTTGATAGAGCTAAATTAATACTGAAAATTCAGTGAGTGATTACTGCAGCATGAATTTGTTTATATCCACAAAAGTGACCTTTTAGTTAACTTGTTATTAATTATAGTAGTTTAAATGTATATCGTTAATCATCATTATCCAAGAGCAATATCTTGTTTACGCTCTGTGTAAATAACTTGTATTTTTAAGCTTTATCTAGTAAAATAAAAATATAAAAAATATGATTTCCATCACTATCTATTATATAATTATATCATATTCCATCATTTCATGAATATGTTGTGTTTAAGAAAGTATACCATTTAATTTACACCCCGTAGAAAGTGTATTTTTACTAAATTGCTCGGAAATGTTGGTATTTTATTTATTTAAAATTTCTGGTCTAGACTTCATTGCGATCTAAAAACTTTACAGATAATCATATTCTACGATCCTTACACCCCTCTTTCACTCTTTTCACATTAAGTTAATAGTGGTATCGATACCTGAATCGGAATCAGAAAAAAAAAATATCAGTACATTAACGTTATAATACATAGGTATCGTTATCGTTAACGAGATATAGGAACAGATACCATTACCATTATCAAAAACGGTAGCAGTAATCGTATTATTTACAGTTCTCGCCTTCGACTCGGTCTTAAAATTTATACTCGTTAAGTATTTGCTTATTTTCCGTGCTCTACAATAATGTACTATTGCAGTAAAATTATAAAATTTTTGATCGAATACCTACCTAAGGTATTAAAAAGTACTTACGGAAGTATAGATCTGTATTTTATATGTAAGGTGATAAAACATATAATCGATTAACAGGAATACATCATTACTACCTTTAACAGATAGGCTGTTTAAACTGTTTATCATGCATTATTTTTGTACAAAAACTAATTGTTTACGGTTTGGAGCACACATTTTCCCTAATTTTCAAGTGAAGTTAGTGCGAGTTGCTGCCAGTCGTCACCTCTGTTAACGTTTTTTTCTCTCGACTACGAAGCTCATAATCCAAGTATGTAAGTACCTTTTACCCTTATTTTCAAAATTTTCTTATCTGTATTTTTATTTTAATTTCTTAATGCAAGTACGTCTTCCAAAATTCTTGATTTTCTAAATTGTCTTGTCTCTTTTATTAGCTTTATGCTCTTAGTCCAAGTATGTGTACGAAAGCCCTTTAATATACAAATTACCTAATCTCTATTTTTATTATAGCGTTTTTCTTTATTAAATTTGAAACATACACTCCTAAGATATAGTTAATAAAAACACTTTTATTATGATTTTTTTTTTTTCAAATTTATTATTATTTTTCAGGTCTGACTCAGAATACGAAAGTGTTAGCGTAGTGGCAGCCCCCATTGTCCCTCAAGCATCGACAAGCAACAAAAAAAGGACTTCAACGAACAAGCGTAAAGCTCCTGCTACAGCTGAAGATACTAGGTTAGTATTTATTTATCCTCAAGTCTCATTTAATTAATAGTTTTTTATTTTATTGGTATATACTTTTTAGTTATGATTGTTTGTAGACCTGTCTGATTTTACTTTAAATAAAGTACTTGAATTAACACGACTACGATAAAAAATGACCACGGGTGAACAAGCGCGGTGTCTAATAGTTCTACGGTCGACGCAGCCTTAAATGAACAAAACAACACTATATTTTTTAAACTCCTATTTTTTTATATGTAACAGATTTTGTTAATTGAGTTGGGATAATAACATGTTTGACTGGAAAGATCTAAACTCCACGAACAAAAACTCACCAACAATATTATTTATATTTTAACTAACTTTAAATTTTAATATTTATAGGACGAGCAAGAAAAAGGCAACACCAGACGACTTGTTTGGGCTAGAGGAGTCAAAGTTTGGCCTAAATCCCACCGGTAGTCTCACGTCTTCGATTGTCAGCCGAGTTGCCAACGGGAAAGTGCGAAGAACGATCGAAGGCGACGGTGACTACTACATCGAGTTAAAGGTGTATCGTACGGCGGACGCGGTCACCTCCAAGCCGGAGGAACGTTGGAAGAAGGCACAAATAGGCTTAAAACTTCAAACAAATGAGGGCACGTTAGAGTGGGAAGCCCTCCAAAAGTTTGTAAAAAGAGGTTTTGAAGTTTTTAGCAAAGCCGAACCTATATTTTACAGTGGTTGATATATGTATAAATTTTAAGTATATGTTTAAATTGATCATTTAATTAAATTTAAACTTAAGTATTGTATCAAACGTTGTTTTTAAATTAATTTTCTCCGTTATCCCGTACCTTACCGATAATCATAAATTTTAATTAACTTCTTATTTATTCCTTTTGTTATAAAAAGTAAGTTTCAACATGCCTTTTTGTACAGTTTGCCGTGAGTCTGTTCCTAATAAAAAGTGGACAGGACATTTGAGAAGTCGCGAACATAAAGATAAAGGTTGCATTATTATAGGCGAAGGCATTGAAACGGTTTCATCGGCTTTTCGAAGTCGAATTGCTACTTATCGAATTACGTCTACTAATGAATCTGATGCAAATTCTATTGAGTCCTTCTTCAATAACATTAAAGATAAAATAAAAGGACTTTTAGATAAAAATTTAAAGGCCCATACCTGTTTAAAAATTAACTTTGAACTATTTGCGTTGTTTCTTTTGTTTAAAGATAACACTCAGGAAATAAAATCATTTAATACAAAAAATATAATAGTGTATTTGAATCATAATTATGATGAGTTAATTTCTTCTATTACAAATAATTTGAAGAAAAAAGTCGAAGAATTCCAAGAAAGGGATAGTGGGTGGACTTTTATGACAAACTCACATCTAGAAGTCAATATAAACAAATATCAACCGTTACGAGGTTCAAGATATATTGATTTACCTAAATTTATCAAAAGTAAGAAGGCATGCTTAAATATTCAAAATAAAGATGATTATTGTTTTTTGTGGTGTATCACTGCATTTTTATGCCCAGTTAAAAAACACCCTGAGCGAGTTTCATCTTATCCTAAATTTCAAGGATTATTTAACATTCAAGGTATGTCTTTTCCTGTTGGTTTTTCAGACATAGCGGTGTTTGAAAAGAACAATCCTAATATTAGGATCATGGTTTATGGTTTAGATAACGGTAAAACTGTTACGGGCCCTTTATATAATTCGAAAAATGACAAAAGTAAAAAAACAATACATTTATTATATTTAGAAAGTGATAAGGGTAATCATTATTGCCTCATAAAAGATTTACCACGTCTAGTTCGAAGCCAAGTGACAAAACATCATGAAAAGTTGTATTTTTGTGAATGTTGTTTACTGTTTTTTAACTCGACTATAAAATATGAAAATCATTTATGCTGTGGTGTAGCTACCGAACTTCCACGTGAAGGTTCCTTCATACAATTTAAAAATTATAATCGTAAACAAGAGATGCCTTTCGTGATATATGCTGATTGTGAAACGCTCCTTGAACGTTATCAAGGTTGTGAGACTGATCCTAGCCTAAGCGGTACAAGTACGTTACAACGTCACGTACCTGCGGCGTTTGCTTATCATATTGTGTGTGTGTCTGATTCTAGTTATAATCGTTTTGTTTCTTATCGAGGACCTGATTGTGTGCAAAAGTTTGTTGCGTC
This sequence comes from Ypsolopha sequella, assembly GCA_934047225.1. Classification (NCBI taxonomy): domain Eukaryota; kingdom Metazoa; phylum Arthropoda; class Insecta; order Lepidoptera; family Ypsolophidae; genus Ypsolopha; species Ypsolopha sequella. The sequence continues at coordinate 31,746,092 of OW203985.1, forward strand.
TCTGTATGATGATGCAAAAAATATTCAAAGAATTTTAGCTCAACCTGTTAGCATGAAAATTTCAGAAAAACAATCCAAAGAGTTCAAAAACGCTAGTGTGTGTCACATTTGTAATAATTTACTCTTATGCGATAAAGTGCGTGACCATTGTCATGTGTCAGGAAACTATCGTGGCGCTGCACACAGACATTGCAATTTGCAATTTCAGCTGCCTGAGTTTATACCTATAATTTTTCATAACTTGTCAGGATACGATTGTCATTTATTTATTAAAGAATTAGGAGAAACACCTGGACCTATAAAAGTCATTCCAAAATCAAAAGAAAATTATATTTCATTCACGAAGTATATCCCTATCTCTGAAGATATTAGCATTCAGCTTCGATTCGTAGACTCGTTTAAGTTTTTGAATACGAGCTTGGAAAAATTATCCAAGACTATGATAAATGAGCAATTCACAAATTTGAGAAAATATTTTTCTAATGAAATTAAATTTAACTTGCTTACGAGAAAAGGGGTTTATCCTTACGATTATATGTGTCAGTGGAATCGTTATACAGAACAAAATTTACCATCTAGGGATAAGTTTTATAATTCTATTACTAATGAAGATATTAGTGATGGTGATTATGAGCATGCCCAGAGAGTTTGGAAAACGTTTTGCATCCACGACTTAGGGGAATACACTGATTTATATCTCAAAACAGATGTGCTTTTGTTAACTGATATATTTGAAAATTTCAGAATCACATGCAAAAAATTTTACGAAGTCGACTGTTTATTTTATTTGACTGCCCCGTCTTTGTCTTTTGATTCGATGCTTCTTAAAACAGGGGTCCGATTAGAATTAATAACTGATTTAGAAATGTATCGATTAATTCAAAGTGGTATCCGGGGTGGGGTGTGCATGTGCTCGAAACGGTATGCCAAGGCAAATCATAAATACATACCTAATTATGATTCAAGTCAGCCTGATTCCTTTATAGTATATTTAGACTGTAATAATTTATATGGGTACAGTATGTGTCAAGCATTACCATTATCAGACTTTAGGTTTTTAAACGAAGATGAAATGGCTACTTTAGACGTTAGTAAAATTCCGGACAATTTTGATTTCGGTTACATACTAGAAGTAGATTTGTTGTACCCAGAGACTTTACATCACGAACACAATGATTTACCTTTTTGTCCTGAGAAGTGCATTCCTCCTGGTGGAAAAAATTCTAAACTCGTTCCAAACCTTTATAATAAATACAAGTACGTCATTCATTATGTCCATCTCAAAAAATGTTTGGAAAATGGTTTAGTACTGACTACAATTCATAGAGTAATAACGTTTCGTCAAAGTTGTTTTTTGAAGCAATATATAGATCTCAATACACAACTTCGTCAAAAAGCTAAAACTAAATTCGAACAAGACTTCTTTAAGCTACTTAACAACAGCATATTTGGGAAAACGTTGGAAAACACTGAACGTAGAGTTGATGTCCATTTAGTAAAGCACTGGGCTGATAAAACAAACAAAACGAAAAAAATGACAAGTGCTGAACGACTGATTGCAACCCCCAATTTTCATAGTGTTTCGGTTTTCTCAGAGAATTTAGCTGCTGTACAAATGAAACCTCGTCGAGTTATTCTTGATAAACCCATTGCTATAGGCTTTGCCGTTTTAGAACTTTCGAAATGTCATATGTATGATTTTTATTACTCTGTAATAAAACCTAATTATGGAAAAAATGTCGAATTATTATACACAGACACAGATTCATTTATTTTGGATCTAAAAACACGAAATTTTTATGAAGATGTAAAAAACATCTTTCTTAATTATTTTGATACCAGTGATTATAGTCCTGACAATGAATTTAGTTTACCTTTACTGAATAAAAAAGTCCCAGGTTTATTTAAAGATGAAATGGGAGGGAAAATTATATCTGAGTTTATAGGCTTACGTTCAAAACTCTATTGTATAAAAACTTTAGACAGTAGCATCAAAAAAGCTAAAGGGGTCAAAATGTCAGTTGTTCGTAAACTTAGTACAGCGGATTATAAAAATACATTGCTCAGTGGAAATATGATTCGTAAGAAAAATATGTTGTTTAAATCCATAAAACACGAGGTGTTCACACAGAGCGTAAACAAAATTGCGCTGTCAGCCAACGACGATAAGCGATTAATTTTAAAAGACAAAGTTTCTACCCTACCTTGGGGTAGTTCATTTATTTTACCCTCAACATGAACTCTTACAACCTAATATACTAGATGTTAATCGATACTGCATGTTGAAACTTACTTTAAAATTCAAGTTTATGATGTAGTTATATTTAAAGATAATTATTTAAACATCGTTTTTATTGTTATTTTCTGTTAATTCTGATAAAAAAAAATATAACTATAGAAATAATTAAATGGCATTTTTATTTCCCGTGATATGTGTTTATTGAAGTATAATATATTTAATAAATGTTGGAATTTGCAAGTGAAGTCACGAGCAAAAAGTTAGTTAACCATTTATAAATTTTTACCTATATCATCACTTTTGCGGACTACGTAAAAGTAAACAATGTGTGAAGTAGACAAGTCTTAAGTGTACAACCCGTCCAAAACATCTTGGTACCTCAGTTTATCCACAAAGACAGGTAGAACCCATGTGGGAGGGGGGTTTCAAGTATCAAGATATTTTGGACGGATTGTAGCTGTGTGAATGCTGATGACACCAATCTACTATGTACACAATTTCAAAGGTAATAAGATTCAGTAACATTATTTAAAACAATTGTGCTGCATTCAGATGCATGGTTTAGCATTCATTTTGTTGTTAACCATCAAGCAACCAACACCTCCACTAATTTATAGAAAATCACAGAATAACAACAATTACCTAAATATACAACGATGTCTCATTTGGTAAGTTTTTGTAATCAAACAGCTTTTCTTGTGATTTAATATTTTAACAGTTCACTAATTTTCTGTTTGTTTCCAGGGACTACATACTGATCCGAATGATCCATATTATTACGCACAAAACATGCTAGAAGGGCTGGAGAGTGATGTTGAACTAGTACAACCACAATTTCAAGCCAATATCGTTAAAAAAAGGATGAGGACATCGAAAAAACGTCCAACTAAAGATTTGATGCAATCGAGTTTTGTGATCACTAATAACTTTCGACGAGGAAATAAAATTATTAAAATTGAAGTTTATGATCTTAACGAGTGTCAGGAGATAAACAGTGAAAAAGCTGCAGTAAGTGTTCAGTGGGTTTGTGAAGATTCAATCGATGAAATACTTGATTTAACAGAGAACGTCATAAAAAGAATCTCTAAAAAAATTGGTGACAGTAATTTGTAACATGTTATAATTTTATGTGTATTTAGTAATAGTATATTTAATATTTTTTAGTGCATTGAAATTTATTTACTATGATAATGCTTTATGTGTATAATTAGTAAATTTTTATGTTTACGAAATTAAAATCGATTTATTTGATTATATTTTTGATTTAAATAAAAACAAATCGAGATTTTTATAAAGTGTTTTATTTTTATGAATATGCTTAATTAAACTATAAAATACATTATGATCTTAAATGAAACACCCAAAATAAAAATGAAAATAAAAATTTAGTATATAGAATTCTTAAAAAACCATTTTTTTATACAAATTACGTTTCTTAAAGCACAGTATTTTCTATGATTGCTAAAACAGAATAAGTCATTTTCACAATATGTATTTAATAAATTTAGTAGGTTAGGACATCCCTTATCTCCAATATCTATTACAACACAGGTTTTACATAATTCATGTATCCACAATATCTTATCGCTTCCCTTGACAATAATTTTCTTATTATTTAAATATTCATAAATAATTCTTCGAAATTCTCTATAATCAACATAACCTTCTGACCACATGTATCCTAGATTTTTTTCAACCCATTGAACTTGTTTCTTTTCTTGGTAAGATAATGATGTAAAAGGGAAAGGTGGTTTTATAAGAAATGTTTGTGTAAAAAGCGTTGTGGCCAATGCAAATTCTTTTAGAATAAATCCATTTTTGGAGTCCTTAAAACCTTGTAAATCACAAAAAATATACTCAGTACTCATGATATTTTTTTTACGATACTTGTAAGTGGTTTATATTCAAATATACAATCATTTAATATAAGACAGTATGCAGATGTTTTATCAGGAAAGTCAACATCACTTTCTAAATCAATTCGCACATCAATAGGCCCTGTTTTTATTGTTTCGTTTTGTCGACAGCAGTCAATTACAAACAAAGGCGCTTTTTCTTTAAACTCTTTAAAACTTATTGACGGTTCACACCGACGACCATAATATGAATGTTGGAATGTTGCAAACGCTTCGTATAATAAAGCATATCTATCTTCGCCAAATTTTATGTCTAAACTTTCATACGGATAATAAGTGGAATTCAAGAAAACTTTAACATCTCGTAAATGACAATGATCAAATTGCGACATGTCCTTTGTACCATTACTTTTTCGATCAGTTTGTAACCCTATAACTACATATCTAGGTTTTTCTAATTGGGATGATGTTTTTACAGACCAAGTGTGTTTTGTTGTCCTTGGTAAAAGCGAGTATTCATATAGATCCCAATTTCTAAATGCTAAATTGATTGCTCTGTCCCTTTCTAAATATCTTAACAAATTAATTCTCTCACGATCAGATACTTTTATATGAGGCATCCTCCATACGACTTTGTTTATAGAAATGTCTTGCAATACTTCGTTAGTGTTTAATTTTATAGCATTTAGGTTCGTGTTACTACGCAAAAGAATTAACTCATGCTTAGCGTTCATGATAATTTTTTTATAGTCTTCAGCAAATCCAAGAATTTTGTTAAGAGGTATGCACACCGAAAAATTACCTCCTGTAGTATTCTTTATTCCATCAGTATCCCAACCCCAAAACCTCGACATCTTCGATTCATTTTCATTCATAGATAGTAATGATTTTATGGTAGTTGATACTCCAGCATTTTTTATTCTATCAATTTCTATGCCGTTAATTTCATATTTTATGTCTTGAAAGAGAAAGAGTATAGAATTGTTTATAAACTCTATGCTATTAACTTTCTGTTTTGGATCACCACTTTTGTAAACTGTAACCGAACCCTCTATATATAACGTGCTCAATGAGGGTAAAACGTAAAGATCTTGTTGATTAATAGGTATACGTATTTCATCATTTTGATTAAAACTGTTTACGTAAGGTTTGTAAGAATGCACCTGATAGCTTTCAATGCTATTGTCTTGAACGAATGAGTCTGCTATATTTAAAATGCTCATTTTAGAAGCTTTATAATTTTCAAAAATTGTTTATTTTGTTTGGTTAACTTATGTTTTTTTATAGGTGGTCTCTGGGAGAGTTTGCTGCGTAAACTGAGCTCTTTATTAATAGGTTCTGATATTTTATTAAAATCTATCATTTTCGTTTTAAATGCAAATACAACTGTAGTTCTTCGTTTCGCAAATTGATTAGGTTGTTATTAGTATCCAATAATCGTATGTTTATTTCATTAATGCTGTTCCGGGTCACAGGTAAGTAAATCAAGTTTTTTGGTATTTCAATTATTCTATAGCCCGGTGGTACATTAGGTGCAAATTCATAAATAATATGACTAGGATTTCCGTTAACAAAGGATCCGCTCACAATATCACATTCGATTCGGATGATGGTTGTTGGTAAAATGCTTATAGGAAAGCAGGATTCGTGTAATATATTGGCTTCTAATGTTTCATGTCCAAAGCCCAACATACTGCCTATAGAATTATTGTGATCAAAGTTAATATCTTTTGAACAGATAATTTTAGTGCTTAGAGTATTATTATTACAGATCAATTTAAAAGAACAATCTTTAATATTCTGTTTTAAAAAGTCACTAACGTCTTCAAGCTCATATGAACCTTCTGGTATTTCAACCACTTCATTTTTACCATAGTGAAACTTGTTGTTTCTACTATCTACATTAGGTATAGAATTGAAGGTAGAAAAATATATGAGACCACACTCATATTCACCATCGAGCTGTAACGGAGGCGAATAATTTGTTAGCAAAGCGGATTTATTTCCAGTTACTGATAGTGTGAACGACATATTGAAAGTGAGTGCTTTTAGAAATTTAAATTCAATTTAAATGTTTTTTCCAAAATTCATCGAGGAACTTTATACACAAGTGTCCACAATTAACTGTATTAGGTTTTTGATAATTTTTATAGTTATAGAAGATATCGCTACTTTTCAGGTATCTTATTAATTCCATAGGTGGTTTTAAATCCCCAAAACTATCAAAATATTCACAATAATCTTGTATTTTTATATAGGCTACCCAATGAGTTCCTGGGTTTTCAGAACTATCTAAATTCATAATCGCACATTCAATATTTTTTGTTTTAGATGGCAAACCATCTCTCATAAAAACACCCCGAAAATATGGTATATCATGAGTATATTTTATGATATCAATATTAGTTAGTGCCCTTTTGGGTAGCCTAGCTACTAGTTTTTTGAAGAACGCAAACATAAACCCTTTCCTTTTTTGTATGGTGTAATGTATAAACCTTTCCCTAAACTCATTGACTCCATCACTTTATTGTGACGCTGAGATTCTAAAGTATTTTTTTGAGAAGTCTTATAATCATTAACAGCTTTGGCTATTCCAGCGGCACCGCCTGCCAAAGATCCTAACGCTGATAGTCCAGCAAAAATAGGAATTAAAGGAAGTATTCCTCCAGTTTTTGGAATAGGAATAATCCTAGGAAGCTTGATTTTGCTGTCTTTATGAAAAATTTTTTTAGCAGCCTGGTACGCAAACTTAATTGCATCATTGTTGTTTCTTGGTTTGAATTTCTTTAGTTGAGATTTCAATTTGAAAACGGCTTTATTAAATTTTTTGACACCAGCGCCTGATTTTAATTTAATCCTCATAGCCTTATCTACCAACCAAGAGGCAATTTTTTCACATTTACTAGAATCTTTTGATTTCAGCCTTCTCTTTGCCATGTTCATCAACTCTATATCAGCTTTATGTCGTTCTTCTAAATTAGTATAGTTACTGTATGCTATGTCGTGATGCTTACATGCATTATCTAATTCATTAATACCTCTATCACCTCTTTGTAATCGCTCTTTTAAGCGGGTTCCTGGTCCACAATAGTTATATCCAGGTAAATGTAACTCAATCGGTAAATTATTGATCAAATTATTAATAAGTCCACTCCCTTTCATAACTAACATAGTAATGAACATCATTCCAGCAGAAATGTTATAATATACATCATCTATGTTCAGTATGAATGTGAGTTGATGCTATTTATTTTTAACGATAGCACTTCTATCAATCCAACTATTTTCATTGTTACTTAGACCTAACCACTTTACAAAATACTTATTACCATTTTTCTTAATAATTTTTTCAATCAAATAAATATCAGGATAATTTGTTTTTTGAAGTTCTTGTTCATAAAAACAACCTTTTATTAAAACTTGATGTTGATCTGTGATGCAATAAGTAGGTGGTATTGTTTTATTAATTCTTTTTATGGTAAATAATTCAGTAGACCAATTAGGAGTGTAACCCTTCTGAAAAGTTCCTTTATACTTGCTAATACGGACCTGATCACCCACTTTGAATTTATTGATACTTTGAACAGATTTATTATGCGTTATTCGGATATTACTAGCAACGATTGTTTGATTAGATTTTTTTACTTCAGATGGTTTATATTTGGTAGTGTGATGTGTGGTATTGTTATATGTGTTAACGATATCTGCTAATGGTTCACCAATCCATTTGTAATTACCTATAAGGCTGAAGTATTTAAACAATTTACTTTTTAAAGTCCTGATTAATCTTTCCACTATTGAGGCCTTTTTTGTTGAGTATGTAGAATAATGGTTAATTTTATTGGTCTTTATTAGCTTTTGGAAGATGTCATTGTAATATTCAGATCCAAGGTCTGATTGTAGATTAAGGGGAACTCGTCCACCCTTCAAAATGTTATTAAATGCAATAGCTACTTCGTTTTTTGATTTGGTTTTTAATGGAACTGCCCAAGCATATTTTGAAAACGCATCAATAACTACTAAAATAAATTTAAAACCCTTATTAACTTTATGATATCTGCTTATATCGATCAGATCTGTCTGCCATAGATCGTCAATCCCTTTTAATAGAACAGAACGACGCATAAAATTTCTTCTGGCTCCTTTGTGAATCTCATCTACAACGTTATATTTACTCATGATTTTTATTTCTTAAAGATACTAAATGATCTTTAAGAATGTTACTCACTTCTACTCTTGAACACTTCTCATTTAACTGATTTTGAACTAACTGTATTTGATTTTTTATACCCTGCAGTTCAACGAATAGGTCATGCTTTTTACAAAATAACTGAGTATTTCTATCCACATACTCTTTATTCACAGCTTCATCTAATGCCTGCGGTATTTTTAAACCTATTAATCTGTTGGGTTTTAAGTCGTAGTCACCAGATATATTTTTTAATGGAACTTTTTCAAATGTGTTTAGATCATTCAAATTTGAAAGTCGAAGTCTTTTATGAACATGATGACCAAATTTATCAACGTTCATTTTAATAGACGGAATTTTGTCAATGGTTTATATGCAAATGATACAAATAAAAATAGTCATGGTTTATATTCATTCTATAATACCACTTTCTCGCAATTCTTCAATAATCGAGATTATTTCATTATCCAGCCCAGTGTTACCAGCATCGCGAGAAGCAATAAGCAACTTTAACCTTTCAACTAGTTCGTTTGGATCGTCCCAGTACACGTAATTAACATTTTCTGCAACCTTTTTAAACTGCGGCAATCCTTCACCTTTTGATATTATATTTTCAGCATCGAGTAATTTAAATAAGGGTTTTATAATTTGGTTATATTTATTACCTCTGTTACTTTTGATTGGCTGACCGGGATCGTAGCCACGGCGATGAGCGTTTGTATTTATTAGTATCGTTTTGTAATTTTGCATATCATCTTGAGTTATTTTATTGAAATCAGGATCTTTTTTAAACATCAATTCCGTTAGTCCAGGGGTCTTAACATATGTTTTACTTGAAACTGAAATTCTGTCATCCGTTACAAATACTGATGCTGAACCCATCATTAACTTTCCGCTTACCATTCTTACACCAAACGGAACATCTTTGAACACTTCAGATGAAAATGACCGAGAGGAACCAGTCTCTTTACTTGGACTTTTTTTTGAATCGTTAGTTTCAAAAAATAAGTCACTGTCATCATCCCTGTTATCACTTTCTGTATCAGGATCACTATTTTCGGAAACAATTTCGTCAGAAATATTAAATTTCCGTTTCAGTGGATAATTGTTTTGTGACAAAGCGCTGGTTTCAGATATATTTCTTTTATTTGTATTATTTTTATCATTTTCTAACCAATTCTCTTCAACATTAACCTTTTCTTCTTCACACTTATTTTCTAATGCGTCATCATTTTCGAGGTGGTATTTTTTGTTAGCTAATTGATTTAGAGGATCTATTATTGGTTTTAAAACAGATTCAAGTGCTATTTCATTATCCATTTTGATATTCTTTATGCTTTTAAGCTTCTTCTTAACGGCTTCCGAAGACTTAATTATCAGTTGTTTTATTGATTTCTCGTCATTCATTTTCAACAAACGAACAAGTTTACTTCTTGGTTGTCTAAATAGTAATGATAAATAAATTAAAGAATAGGTCATATATTTCATGTAACCAAACAAATAAATGTATCAAATTTAATTCTATAGCCACCATCATTTTTTTGACAATCTTTATTTATAACTAGATAGCTAAAATGATCTTTCCAGGCCTGTGAACACATATCCCTAAATTGGTTCCAAGTCATGTCAGTGTTTACATGCTCATCATATATGTGTCGTAAATTGATATCGTCTTGTTTGAAAAGTACAATTAGATTTGCGTTATCCCGTATAAGCTGTTTCGGTATTTTGCTATAAGTTTGGTTGAGATAAAAACAGTCTATATTTCTATGTCTTCCCATAGCAAAGAAGTCGCGAATATTATTCTGATTCTCACAAGCCACGTCATCAAAAATTATAACTGAATTCGAAGCTGCCTCATTTGGACTAATCATTTCTTCATTATCACGAAATTGTGAGTAACCTATTTCTGGAACAGACTTTAGAACCTTCTCCAAAAAAACATATTTTGGTTGATATAGAGTTTTTGAATAAACGTATACATTATGAAAACGCAAACCGTTTTCATGTAGAAGGAGTCCTATCACAACATTAGTTTTTCCGCAATTAGAAGGTCCACAAATAATACATCTTATTGTATTTGGTAAAAGTTTTCCATGGCGAGAAGACCATTTTTGTGATTCAGGACATATTTTATCAAAATTTAGTGACTGTGTTTGTTTAACAAATTTCATTATCATGAAAAAAATCTGATGTGCAAACGTCAAGGTTGTACTGTTAACAGTGCTATATCTGCACTCTGTGCATGTTATTTATAAACACAGAATATGCAGAACGGGAGAGAATCACGTAAGGTAATTTTTTTTCAATATATTATTGGGCACAGCTGTCACAGCTTCCAAACACACAAGCGAACGGAGTGAGCGGGCGAACGGCGCGGAGCGAAGCGAAGCAAAGTGAGCTGTGTGTTTGGAAACTGGGACAGCGTGCCCAATAATATACTACTTCGGTGAGACGTAGTTGTGTGAGTATGGACAGTGACTTGCATTTCAACATCCGTACTTTGAAAAGTCTCTGTAAAACCTTATATTTTCGTCTTGAATATAATGTACTTTTCAACTTTTATACATTTACATTATATTAATGCTGAGAGCAGGAAGTACGTCTTGAACAAGTACGTAATTATATAAAGAAATGACTTATTTGTGGCCTGTTATAAATATTCTTTATGATAGGAGCAAATTTTTCGAGAATGTTTTTCAATAGAAACTTTTCTCTGTGGCTTTTAGGTAGAATCAGGTATTTCCAGTACTGATTTTGGTATAACGGGGTGCGATTAATATCCTGAGCAGCTTTTTCACATGTTAAATAGAGCATTCGAAAATCATCACTATCACTACATAGTATAAAACAAAGTCGCTTCCCGCTGCCTGTCTGTCGGTCGGTTTTTTTAATAGATAGAGTAATTCAAGAGAAAGGTTTATATGTATAATACATGCATAATAAAATACAAAAACACTGATAATTTTAGAGGATTCTAATGTGATGTCGTAAATAAACACATTTTTTGCGCTTACATTGCAAACGCTGGCTGAACCCTACGAGATAGATCAAATGTACACCTTGAAAAGGTCTACACAAAAATTCGCAATGGTATATGTCTATCTCTTAGGGATAACATAACAACATGTATTTACTGTGATATTTACAGAATAAACCTTGCGGTAAATAAAATTTCAACCTTACCATGAAATATTTATCGTTGTAGCGAGTAGCGTTGAAATTAGTCAATTTTTGGCCATTGCAGGTTATAAAGAGTCTCACACATTGGGTTAGAATATTAACGCCGCAATGTATATTTTTTCAAACATTATCAACCCGAACCTAACTGTGTCATAGTACGGCTGCTGGTCATGGCTCTTTACACATATGTATGTATAATAGCTTGGCACAGTGCCATGACGTGTTTGATGTTTTAAATCTAAGCTTCATAGAAATTCGACGTTATTTTGGCTGTGTGAAGACAAGTGAATCTATGTGTGCGCCGCGTATGTTTACTAACTAGGTAATACTATCGTATTCCAAAAAACGGCGACAGCGGTGCTCGTATAAAATTTGTGTCACGCCATCCCCGTGGTGTTACTCTACCTATAATACAATCTCTAGTAGAAACCTTTCCTACTAAATGTACCTATAGCGTATCAGATTTAAAAACGTATATAGGCATTGTTTGATAAAAGTACTAGCTATACCTTGGCGGCAATTGGGCATTGATGAACTCACGTTTGTTCGACCATCAATACCTAACTTGCCGGCCGCGGCAATAATCTATCGTTCAGTAGGAACACTTTAAAAGGCAAGCTAAATTTAATTTTAATTAGGTTAGTTATCAGCCGGCAATAATTAGCTGGCCTGTTTCAGTGATGTACGGCTTAAATATGAAATACGTCACGGGATACTTTTTTAAAATAAAAGCAGCATTTCCGAACGTAACACACAAAAAATAAACAAATTTCATTGGAGTAATGAAATGTCACTCTTAGTTAAAGGCTAATGTAGTGTATTGAAATGTTAAAAATATGACAAGACCAACAAGAAGCACTCAACTTTATGACACCACCATCTTTATTTTCATTCGAAAATAAATAAAAGTTGCTTGATCTAAAGTGCATAGAATTTTATCTGTACTTTTCTTTGTCTGGAAAGTTTGTGAAATAATGAATAAAGGCAAGCCTGGCTTATCAAACCTTTATATGAGATTCTGGGACTGTTTACCAACACAAAAAGAATGTTGGCAAAGAATAAGTTTTAATAGTGTTTTAATCTAGATGATTAAATTGAAAATTTACTGAACTCCGCCTAGAACATGTACAACGTCAGACATTCGAGGATTCGTTTGAAGAAATTTGGACAACCCTTGTATTGAAAAAGTATATTTGGTTTGTTGATATTTTACTAAGGGAATATTTATACCTTTCCCTTTAAACTCTGTATTTGAATCGATTTAGTGATAGGGACGTCGCGTCGGTCGGTCGAGTGACTTCTTCGACGACAGTCGTATCTGTCGCTATATTCAATATGATCAGTATCAGATCGGCCCTAAAATTAATTAAGTACTACCTGAACTTTACACATGCAATCACTGCTTAGAGCAACAACTAAGATGGACTTAGGTCGATAAGTTGACGCTGTTTACGTCTTTAATAAATTAGCTAAGTGCGAGCCCGACTCGCGCATCAAGGGTTCCGTACCAACATACAATAATCCTAAACATATATATTTTTTTGTTATTTGTAGTAGAGGCCATATTACACATAATCTGTGAAAAATTTCAACTGGCTGCCTTTTACGGCTGAAGCTGTAGATCCCTGTGACAGACGGACAGGCATTGATATTGCGAAATAAGAACATTTGCTCCGCCATAGAATTGTATATCCGGCTCTACTTGACCAAAATATATCGAACAATAGGTTTCTTGTCAAGGTTGTCTCCAAAGTATTTTTTTTTCATATAGATGAGTATCTACTATCACCAGAAACGGCACTCCCAAAAGATTCGGTCGATCGTTTATCGTTCGAGCATACGTCCATCTCTGACTCACGCATAAAAAGTGTGATAGAGATGTATATACGACCGAACGATATTCGATCTAATTTTGTCACTTCGGAGTAGGCCTACAGTTTTCGGCTTTACAATTACTTAAATACCTATCTATACCTATAACCTTTTTATATCTAAAAACTCATTAAAGCATATTTGACTGGCATAAGAGGCAGGTAACCACCAACAACCTTGAGTCAGATAATACGAGTATAAACTATTACTCCTTTTGAGTCAACCTGTGTTCGTACAAATATCTACATAAACTATGTTGAAATAATGTTCATATCAGCGCGCATTGCATTACGACGTCGCTAATAACTTTTACATGGACGCGATGGACGGAAAAAAAATTTCAATAGTAATTTTAATAAGCAATACTTTCCTTGTATTTGAGTGCAAGAACCATACAAATTCCATTAGCGTTTTCAAAAGTACTTAAACGCGAGACTAATAAAGTTGTCCTTTATCGTCAATATCGACACTTTTTGAAGTTATTTATCTGCTGTTCAAAAGTAGTCCCAAGTTAAATAAATTGGTATAACAATTTTGGGATCTTTTTCTAGATTTTGGACCATCAGAAACGCGATTGGAGGAATTTCACTCGATAGAAATAATTTATTGATATGAGGTCTAAATTTACACTTTTTTTGATATTCTGACAAATTGGGGCAGTATACAAATAAAACTTCAAAAATATTTATTAAGATATGTTTTAACAATACCTAAATTACTGGAATTGGAAATTTTCATAGCTATTTTAGTTAATTTTTTATTAATTTAAAACCGACATTTTGTCAATTTTTCCCAAAACCATCCCTCTCGCACTGCAGATCTTTCCGCCTGGAGTAACGGGGACCTTTGCACGGACGATATATCACCTTAAATGACACTACTTTTTTTTTATAAATTTTTAACTTACCTTTGAAGAGAAATAACATTTTCGACAGTAGTCATTTTGAGAACAGGCGCCTAGAATATGTCATACTTTTGTTCAGTTTAAGCCACTTGAAAATCTACAAACGGTAAGCTATGCTGAGGTTGTTTCTCGCTCCAAAGAGAATACGAACTAAGTATGAACTAAAAGTTAGTGTGAACTACCTTGGGTATAACTAAGTGTGAAACTAGTTTCAGCAACGGATCTTCGTATTCATGAGTTAGCTCTTTAATAATTTCTACGTGTATCGGGGATAGGATTTTATGCATAGCTTGGAGCAAATCTTTAATAAGTTGGTTAAATATTATGTAAGTAGTCCGACGAAGGTATCAGGACTCTCTCACTCTATAAAAAGGCTTTCAAAAGAGACCAATGATAGTGTTTCACCTAACATTTTGAATGACCTACCTCCCCAGCTACAGAAAATTTACCTTATCCTTTAAAAGTATACTAAAATCTATTATCTTCAATTAGCAAGTTGAACTGACGAGAAAACAATACAAATTATCAAAATCGGCAAAAATCAATGGTATAAAATGTCAGTGGGCTCAGTAGAAGTTTTAGTTTTATTATAATATGTATATTTTTTTTCATAAACGTTTTTCGTTTAATATTTATTATTTATTTATTGTTTGTTTCTATAACTTTTCATAACTACTTTCCATAACTACGCCTGCTATTAAAATTAAAATATTAAAATTTTTTACCACATCAAACTATAATTTTACATGTTAATAAACGGATAAACAACAAGTTTCTTTTTATTGTAAATTCACTCAAAATAATAATTCGAAAAATAAAAAATATTATTTTTGTTTGTTAGCGACCTCTGCGTGTTTTTTAAAAAGATTTTTATTTTATTTATTTATTTACTTTAATTAAAACGGACAAACCAATTACAATAATTAAAGATAGTAACACAAACACAAAACGGTATAATATTGACTAATGTATTATATTGACTAATAGGGATACGCGGAAAATCAGCGCTGTGTAGTTTATATGTCTGTATGTACATATTATGAGCATCCAATAGCTTAAGCTCACGTATTACCTGCCCCCCTATTCTGTATCTTTAGTTGCCAACTGCACGAGGTGCCTATCATCAAAAACATAGCTAAAAACTGAAATTTCAAAATTGCCTTTAGTGGGTATTGAACTATTAACAACCTGTGTCGTCACTTCAAGTGCGAAAATATCCTTAGGACATCGGAATTCGATAGTATATCTATGTTTTTGATGATAGACACCCAGTCCAGAAGGCAACTAGAGATACACAATAGGCCCGCTGTTGTCAAAATAAATGTTTTATGTCTACTCGAAAAGCCTTTCGAATATCAATATCAATCAATACATAATACATTAAATATATATTTATATATGCATAAAACCTATATAATAAAAGAGTAAAACCTGGTGTGTTTGTACATTGAAGAAAGTAACAAAATAGAAAGGGGGTGACTAAAGAAGAATAATAGAACACACATCAGCGATTTTTTTAGAATTGTTTTCAGTCTGTCTGTCTGTCTGTTTACGCACATCTCCGAAACCACCGAACGGATTTGGAGGTGGTTTTTTATTACCTATCATTGTAGTGACCCGGTTATAGGCTATAAGGGGTGTTAATAAAATAACGCCCAAGCTGAAAACGGAGCAGAGTTGAATAAACGCGGGTGGGGTTACGGGAACACGGGCAAGGCACATTTGTCCCTGCTATACCTAATACTTTACAAACTAACATCTGAATCAATTTGTTCATTGAATAATTGTGCGACTTTAGTTTATAAATTTCTTCGCAGCATCGCGGAGCCGGTAGTATCTAGCGAGGCCTAAAAACGAGCAAGCAAGGACGAAGAACGCGCCCGTGTGGTCGAATGGGATAGGTAGTTTGTATATTCAATTAAGAGGGAGTGAGAGCGTCTATAAAGTTTGTTTCTGAAAAAAAAAATGACATTTGTTTCCTGTAGACTACGCGAGCGAAGCCGCTGGCAGAAACTAATAAAATATATATTTTGTCTAGATACTGCTTGCTTTGCTTGTGCATGCTTAATGCGGGGGCGGGCGGTGCTTGAGTCTGCATTTTGAATAGCATGGTTAGAGTGTTTAGCGGAATATTGCAAATTAATAATATATCCACATATGATGGACTTCCGCAAAGTAACGCCTTTTTCAATAAATTTTAGATAAATATATTTTAATATGATCATTGTTTTTTTTTAACTAATGTATATATTTTTATATTTAGTGTTTTTTTATTTATTTGTTTTGACAAAATTATAATATATGGAGTGTTGGGTCTTACACTTATGTATGGTAGTAAATGTTAAGTATGTCAAGATAAAGATCAATGTAAGTTAAATGCAGTGGAAATATGTTTCTTACGGAGTATGTGTGGTTTAGCATTGAATGAGTGGGTGAAAAATGCCGACATACGGGATCATTGCACAGATTGATGGATGTAATGCGAGAGTGCTTAAGGTTCTGTGAGAAAGAGGCTTCTCTGACTATATCCCTACGTTTAAACTATTAGATTAATTATTTTGTATTGCCATATGACGAATTTTAATGTTATTTGTAAACTATATGTTTGTGAATGTTTTTATCTGTAATGCTGTATAAATAATAAATAAATGAATTGCGGCCTGAACCCTGAAATATGATGTAGTGACTGGAATAGAAAAAGTAATGTTTCGGTGGTTTGGACAGGTCACGGGGTTGTCTATGGGATATGTAGAAACGATGATTGAAAGTGTGACGAAATTAATTAATGGTGCGCAAGTCGAAGGTAGAGCTTGACCAAGGACGTATCTTGGCCAAAATGGCGAGATATTGAAGAATAAGGGCAATGTCAAAAGTAACCGGAATAAAAGAGCCTGTATGACTAGATTGATGGATGTGGAAGAGGCGAATGTTAGGTGTCAGGATCGTAGCAGATGGAACTGCCTACCCCTCTGTGAGACAGGCGTTACCCAGATTATATTTAGTACAGATTATACCGATTAAATGTATGTATGTAAGTATGTTGTTTTGACAATAAAAACAATTTTCTTTCAATTATGTAGTCAGTATTGAAAGTTTCCTCATACTAATTTAATGAAAGATTTCAAAAGTTTAGATGAGCCGTGGCACCTAAAATCTATTGCATTGTTTTTGAAACTTATGAGTGCGCAATCTGTCTACCTACGGTCAGCAAACTGATCAGACTACTAAAGTGGTTAAAATGATTAACTTTAAGTGCAATTAATGCGTCCAACTATCACTGTGTTCAGATGGGCACTGATTCCAAACGTGTAAGCGTCACCCATTTAAAGGTGGAAACATATTGCTGCTTTCATAGTACGATAAGGGCTTATCTTTACTTTTTAAATCTTTGAATGAATATGTAGCGTGATCATCATCCATTACAATAGACTTTTGTTATGAAGCGTGATCAACCATAACAAGAGACTTCATATAATGTGAAAGTGTTTATTAATTTATGCTCGATATTGACAAGAATTATAGTATCTGCTCTCTGTAGGGTTCTTAAATTTTAACGACTGATTTTCACAGTCCAAATTGATGGCCGTACTTCTTAAGTCTACTTTTATAGATTATTATGACTCAAGTTCCAGACAAGTGATGGCTTAACTTTTGACTTACGAGTACTTTTGATATTAGATTTTGCAACAAATTTTCGTTGTATTTAAATTAAGATGATCAGACTCTGGACTTATAATCTCGAGATCAGACGTAACGTGATTAGATTTCACCTTGTATTATTATAGATTTTACCTATCATTTTAATCGTATGTATATAGTACATAATATATTGTTACATCAATCAATATATAATAAAAGAGTAGAACCTGCTGTGTCTGTACATTGGAGAAAAGTCATAAAAATAAAAAGAGAGTGACTAAATAAGAGTAATAGAACACAAATCAGTGATTTTTAGAATTTTTTTCTGTCTGTCTGTCTGTTTTTTTGTTCGCGCACATCTTCTTAACTACTGAATGGATTTTGATGTTCTTTGCACACATGAACGAGGCTCAATTTGGAGCAGAATAAAGGCATTTCATTAAAATCTAAAGACGGAAAAAAAGTTATCGACATTTATCGATTCTAGGAATTTAATTTTTTACTGTTAGTAATTCCATAGCAAATAATAATTTCTAGCGTTACAGGCCTATAGACGTCACAAATGAGTGTTAAAAGAAAACAAAAAAGCTTTGGTTATAAGTATGTAACGTTTCAAACTTTAGTACACAAACATTTGATTCGAGCATAAAATTTGTGCAATGGAACTCGACTGCTTTACAACGAAAAATTAGTGAAGCTGAAATTCTTACAGGATGTGGCTCAGGTGAAACTGTTTTTATACCGCGTATACCACTCATCCCCAATAACTTCCCGTTCGAATTCAAGCGCAGTTTCCAGTAGCCGTTTGCTTTGCGATGACTATAAACAAGTCCCAGGTAAGTCCCTTAAGGCTGCTGGTGTCGACTTAAGGTCTGATTGTTTTTCTCACGGCCAACTGTATGTGGCTTGCTCGCGGGTCACTAATGCAAACAATCTCTTCATGCTAGCCCAAGATGGAAAAACGGTAAATGTTGTGTAAAAAGAAATGTTTTAATGTGGCTTAAATATGTATATTATAATTGAAACTATAAGGCTTATTCGCCCAAAAGTTACGCATTAACCAATTTTAATAGCAAAGCTTGAAATAGAAGGGAAGGTTATCATTTGTGAACATAAAAATGTCCCTACTGTCAAATTACAACATTTAAAATTCTAAGTGGTGCAAAATAACACTGCATTCCACGCGGACGAAGTCACGGGCAACAGTTATAATAAATAAATATTTTTTTACCACTATATAACTGAAAATTGTTAGGTTAAGTATTTAAAATATTATTAAAAACTGTAATAGAACCGTGTTTATCTGTCTGTACATAGAAGATATTCCAAAAAAAAAATTGCGGTGTAGGATACAGACACAAAAAAACATTTTTTGGTATTTGTGTCGGTATTTCATGCAGCACGCAAAAACTACTGAACGAGTTTTGGTATGCTTACCACTGTTCGATCCTAAGCAGTGAGGCATTAATTACAATTAAAGAAGGAAAGAAGATCACTGTTCAATAACTTAATAAAGCCAATTCTGAAGGCTTTAATTATAGTTTTAGTGCTGTCAAAGCTTAAAATTTTCCAAAGAAATTTAGTTTCTAATCCTAACTCTTAAGGACTATTTTGTATGGAAGAAAATTTTGTTTTGACAGTATTCAAACTAAAATTAAAGCCTTCAGAATCGGCTTTATTATCTAACTAAAAACTGGATACTTTCTATTGCGGGAATCCCACTGTGGCCGCATTGTCTTCTTCCACTCGGACTAAGTCGCGGGCATCAGCTAGTAAATTAAATAAAAATGTAATTTAGTTCATGTAAATACATATATGTTTTATTGTAATTTGACTTGTAAAAAGTGTATTATGTATACCTACTTTACAAAAGGATTCTCAACTGATGCCGGGCCCAGTGGGGCCCGAAATATATCTTGAGTTGGATTATTATTTTTGCCTTTTTATTATTAGTTTTTAATCAACCAAAACCACATTAAAAATCTTATAAAAAAGAGACAAATATATATTGATCAAAAAATACTTTACAAAATAAACTATTTGAATTTGAATTTGACGTGTGCCCTGTTATTAAAATACCAGATGTGTCCAATTTATTAAAATATATATTTTTGAACAGAGATTTCTTCCAGCAAACCTTAGTGGAAGAGGCAGAGGATACTATGATAATAAAAATAAGTAATCACACTTACGTGTACTACAAATCAAGCCTGCGGCACTTTTTACATATGCAAAGTAATTAATACAGTCATAGCACATTTACTTTATCAATCCTTGTATGAGTTTTGAATCTTTCTCTTATTTGTATATTATATTTACATAATACGTATTTGTAGAATGTATATATGTATGTATTTTTTTATTATTTTAATTTTATAGTAAGTAAATTTGTTTATTATTATGTAGATTATGTAAATATTATGATCAGTTTGTTTATAAGAATATTTTAATGCCTCCGTCATAAAGGCATTTAGTATTGTTTCTACGATACCTTTACCGGCACTACCCAATAACGATCCACAGCACCAAAGGTCAATTTTCAAGTTTATACAAATTTTTGCGTTACTTATTTACCTACAATTGTTGACATTTACATACATGTACAGTGAGTATCACATTAAAGGATAAACAATGACCACATATTTATATTTATGACACATTTGTTTCGCCTCCTCCATATCCATCAATCTAGTTATAAAAGTTGGTTCTTTTTTATTTTTTGCGCTTAGCGCTCCGGCAGATTCGATTATTTTATGTAGAAAGACAAATATTTTTGCGAATTAATTCCATTCAATACTTGTCCGGGAATATTTAAAAAAAAAATAGTAAATAATAGTCATTATACATAAGTTTAATGTTTTTTTTAATTGATTTCATGAAAAGAGAAAAAAATATTGTGTTTTTAATAATACGCAATCTTTTAAAATACGTCATTTCTTTTTAAATCAAATATTGTTTTTCAATAATACGAGAACTCTTCTGGAAATCGTAAAAATATTATTTGAAACTCACAAATCATGGAAAAATCCTAAACAGATCTCTGATTTTTTGTTTATTACTTTTATCTGTCGTATGTGGATCGCATCATTACATATTTTAATACGATTTTTTTTTAGATAATTGTCCATTTGATGACTACTCACATTTGAAAGAAGTAATTTTGGATGATTTAGGACTTATTATGCATTTTCGGTTTTATTTCGGACTTTTATTTAGTCCACGTGACAGGTCTGTCTCGCTCGCGTAGGTTTGATAAGGCTCATATTGTATATCTAGATTCTAGATAGTATAAAATATATTCACTTTTGAAAAGCTTTTTATATATATTTTTATTTATACGAATCAATAATTAAATAAAATACTTTATAATTATAAAATTACACAGTTTAAGATATATTTCGGGTCCGACCTGGACCCGGCATCAGTTAAATATACTAATAGAAATAGGTATGACTTGACAACATCCATAGACATTAACATTAGCGCATAGATAAAATATGTATTAGAACTATTTATAAAAACTATTTACAATCTAGCTTCGATTTCGATAATGAGGTGATGATGATGATGATGATGATGATGATGATGATGACGATGAAGATGCTGGTGATGGTGATGGTGATGATGATGATGATGATGAGGGGGTAGGTAATCTGGGTCATCAATATTTCTATTAGTATATTTAACTGATGCCGGGTCCAGGTAGGACCCGAAATATATCTTAAACTGTGTAATTTTATAATTATAAAGTATTTTATATAATTATTGATTCGTATAGATTCTAGATAGACACTCTCACGAGCGCTCGACTCTAAGTTTGATTAGGCCCATATTGTATGTCTAGATAGACACTCTCGCAAGCGCTCGACTCTAAGTTTGATTAGGCCCATATTGTATGTCTAGATAGACACTCTCGCAAGCGCTCGACTCTAAGTTTGATTAGGCCCATATTGTATGTCTAGATAGACACTCTCACTAGCGCTTGACTCTAAGTTTGATTAGGCCCATATTGTATGTCTAGATAGACACTCTCGCTAGCGCTCGACTCTAGGTTTGATTAGGCCCATATTGTATGTCTAGATAGACACTCTCACTAGCGCTTGACTCTAAGTTTGATTAGGCCCATATTGTATGTCTAGATAGACACTCTCGCTAGCGCTCGACTCTAGGTTTGATTAGGTCCATATTGTATGTCTAGATAGACACTCTCGCTAGCGCTCGACTCTAGGTTTGATTAGGCCCATATTGTATGTCTAGATAGACACTCTCACTAGCGCTTGACTCTAAGTTTGATTAGGCCCATATTGTATGTCTAGATAGACACTCTCGCTAGCGCTCGACTCTAGGTTTGATTAGGCCCATATTGTATGTCTAGATAGACACTCTCGCTAGCGCTCGACTCTAGGTTTGATTAGGTCCATATTGTATGTCTAGATAGACACTCTCGCTAGCGCTCGACTCTAGGTTTGATTAGGCCCATATTGTATGTCTAGATAGACACTCTCACTAGCGCTTGACTCTAAGTTTGATTAGGCCCATATTGTATGTCTAGATAGACACTCTCGCTAGCGCTCGACTCTAGGTTTGATTAGGCCCATATTGTATGTCTAGATAGACACTCTCACTAGCGCTTGACTCTAAGTTTGATTAGGTCCATATTGTATGTCTAGATAGACACTCTCGCTAGCGCTCGACTCTAGGTTTGATTAGGTCCATATTGTATGTCTAGATAGACACTCTCGCTAGCGCTCGACTCTAGGTTTGATTAGGCCCATATTGTATGTCTAGATAGACACTCTCACTAGCGCTTGACTCTAAGTTTGATTAGGTCCATATTGTATGTCTAGATAGACACTCTCGCTAGCGCTCGACTCTAGGTTTGATTAGGCCCATATTGTATGTCTAGATAGACATTCTCGCTAGCGCTCGACTCTAGGTTTGATTAGGTCCATATTGTATGTCTAGATAGACACTCTCGCTAGCGCTCGACTCTAGGTTTGATTAGGCCCATATTGTATGTCTAGATAGACACTCTCACTAGCGCTTGACTCTAAGTTTGATTAGGCCCATATTGTATGTCTAGATAGACACTCTCGCTAGCGCTCGACTCTAGGTTTGATTAGGTCCATATTGTATGTCTAGATAGACACTCTCGCTAGCGCTCGACTCTAGGTTTGATTAGGCCCATATTGTATGTCTAGATAGACACTCTCACTAGCGCTTGACTCTAAGTTTGATTAGGCCCATATTGTATGTCTAGATAGACACTCTCACTAGCGCTTGACTCTAAGTTTGATTAGGTCCATATTGTATGTCTAGATAGACACTCTCGCTAGCGCTCGACTCTAGGTTTGATTAGGTCCATATTGTATGTCTAGATAGACACTCTCGCTAGCGCTCGACTCTAGGTTTGATTAGGCCCATATTGTATGTCTAGATAGACACTCTCACTAGCGCTTGACTCTAAGTTTGATTAGGTCCATATTGTATGTCTAGATAGACACTCTCGCTAGCTCTCGACTCTAAGTCCGTCCTACTTATATACATACTTCATCATCTAAAACTCTCACAGTACGTTTTCCGAATGCCCACTTCACCCGAAACTATAGCGGGTTAGATAAAACAATAATAATTCTAGTTAGTATTTAGTGAAGTCTGTATGCATCGATTTAATGTAAAAAAAACACTAAATATTTACAAACATCTTTTCTCGTAATAGGTACCTATTAACGTGTATATCTACTCGTTAGTTAATTTTGAAGACAAGGCGTCCAGATTGTAAAGCCTCTTTAAACAAACAAAATAAAGCTAAGTCTTACATTATTAATTTTTCAATGCATGTGCTCGTAAAGGCCCACTTTTTATGCATCAAAACCGAACAGAAAGTCGATTATTTTGCCCGAGGGCTTTATTATTTTTTTTTTTTTTAATTTGTTTTCAATGGTTGGCTAACCTGCAGCCTTTCTTCTGTACCATAAATGTCATACTTTTTTTTCAACAGTTTAACGGCTCTGGATACAGTCCTTTTGAGCCAATTACAATTTAAAGTTCACAAAATTATATTTGTTTTATTTCCTCACACTATGCATTGAAAAACGTAGTATGATACACGGGCGTAAGAGCAATAAATTACTCGGTTACGTTTAAAACACTCGCTACGCTCGTGATTTAAATCGTCCTCGTAATTTATTCCTTTGCGCCCTTGTAGCATAAACTACTATTAATGTAACATGGTTAAAAATATTTACCTTATGAAATAACTTATTAATTTGCCGAAAGTACCTGTCAATGTCATTGTTATTACTATGCCGCAACTTATATAGGCCGTTCCCAACTTAATTATACGGGTTAAGCCCGATATCTCGCATACCACCCGGCACGGCATAACCTCGTTGTTACGGGTCCACCGGACCGACCGACGGTTACAATAAATCGTAGTGTTCGTATGGCAGGCGGTTAATTGGCAGGTGACCGTCCCGATTATTCAATTGGGACATTGATGAATTTAGCGGAGTCAAGTGATGGGTAGGGCTGTGGAAAATTCTGCTCTATTTCATAATTGTTTAAAAATATGTATAAATTCTTAGATTTAACCTTAATATCTAATCCATTGAATTGTTTATTTTGTTATATACCTACATGTACTCACCCTTGTCTCCCAGAGAGGAAGGCAGAAACTATTGATTTCCATCTGCTACAATCCTGACACACCTCTTTTGCCTCTTTCACATCCATCAATCTAGTAATACAAGCTCTTCTATTCCGGGTAATTTTGATATTGCCTTTCTTCAGTGTGTCGCCAATTTGATCAGCATACGTCCTTACTATTTACATGAATTTTCCTAAATATAAATACACACTTTTCCTCCTTTTTTTAACGGATAAGAATCAATTTTGAAAAATATTCTGATAAAAACAAAATAGTTATTTGTGCAACAAGAGAGCAAAGATTTTTTTTTTGTTGCGAGTGCCGAGTTTGAATCCCGAGGTAAGCGAAGGATTCTATAATTTAAATCACTAAGTTATAATCCTAAGCCCGGTTAGAGATTCAAAGGCACAAGAAACAAAATCAATTTGCTCTCGTGTGACACATACAACTTTTCACTTCACTAGCGAGAAAACACAGATTTAAAGACGTCATCTTTTCGAATGAACTTATAAGAATTAAATAGTATTTTTTTAAATAATACACCATATAAAAATATTGCACATAAAATAAAATGTAGCGAGTGTTAATTGAATCCTGAAAGCCGTAAAAAACCGGAAATACTTTGATAAACCGATCAAAAACATAAAACATAACCACCACGCGGGCGTTTTACTCTATCTATCCGTTTCAGGTAGAAGTTCATTCGTACCATTGATGTCTAGCAATACAATACATGGACATGTTATGCCATACAACATGACACCTCTTTTGTTATAGATAACGTCATTTTCTCATCTTTATTATTAGTTCCGTGTACGCTCACGTGACTCACTGCAGCGATCTGCGCCAAAATGTCAATGATCAATTTACATCATTATCTGGTAGTCAATAGCCAGCCTGGCTACTTGTATTACTAGAGAGGTCAGTTGTTTATTCGGATTCCATAGTCTATGGTACGGATTCCATACACATTGGGAGGCCATACACAGGATTTCGAGAAGTTTACCTTGTCTACAGTATCCGACAAGCTGTGAAGTTGTGTATAGCCTCTCAAAGTGTATGGAATCGAAAATTTAACCCTTAAATGCATGATTTTTTCTTTTTAAATGAATGTGGGATATATGATAGAAAAGTGGTCCAGAATTATGAGAAAAATAAAAAATATATATTTTTTTTGTTTTTAAGGGGGTAAAATGGTATAAAATCAAAAAGACATTTTTTTTTTCAAATTGGTATAAAAAATCGTTTATTTTTTCATTTATGTTTTTTATCAGTTAGTACAGCCATTTGACACTAGTTTACAAAAACCCTATTTAATAAAACAAAAGCACGAAATTTTCATGATTTTTTTTCGCGACCTCTTATCTCAGATTCAGACCATTTTTTTTACAGCTGCAAAATTATGTTTGTATACATTTAAAAAAAGCAAATAAAAGTAAATTTTACATATTTTTATTTTATTCCGTAATTATTTTTCATACAATAGTTTTGCAGGAAGAAAAATATACGTAAGAAAAAACCAGTTACACAAGAAAAATTTAAAAAAATTATATGTTGCCATTTGGCAGCAGGATGCATTTAAGGGTTAAAACACTTTTCTTCACTGAGTGAGCAAAATCGACCTTTGCTCACGGGTTTTAAGCAACACAGGCGCGCTTTTCGAGCTATTGAGGTGAAAAACATATTTGTTCTCTTTTGCCCTGAAAGAGAATCCTATCGCACTCCGCTTTTTTTCTTAGAGGGACAATAATAAAATTTAAATAGCCTGTTTATTATTTTAATTTTTGTAAGTTAATATTTACCACCCAAATTCATAATGGATACTCAGTTAGTGATCAGGAACAATGTTTAAAGACCCTTCAGATGCAATTTGAAAAAAAAAAAGATTTTTTCTCTTACTGCCTATCCTAGGAATTGTATTTGAACTAGTCCAGATAGTATGAGAACTTTATTCTTTTTATGATTTCTTCAAAAAAGGATCAGTGAACCTTGTCCCTGAATACTAAACGTGTCATCAGTAACCTTCATTTGATAATATTCATTATCAAAAAACCTTCATTATGCATTATAAGATATAAACTACAAACGTATTTTCAAATAAGTGTGTTTGAAAGCAAAAAGTATATCTGAATTTAAATCTCAAAATGCCCCATAATAAAGTGAAAACAGTATGGAACATAAATACAGAAACTGGGAAAAGTTAAAAACGTGATAATGAACTCACGGTGGGTGATTTTGTGGTTAGATGTGATGGATCGCGTTCCTAAACGCAAAACTTATTGTTGGTATTATTTATCAAATAACTGTGATTATAATATATGGCACTATGCGTATGCTTTTTCAACAAAGTTGTGTCCTTATCCTGCACAAAAACCTTAAATAACATTTAATAATCCTGCACAACAATTTTTAAAAACATTAAATAATCCTGCACAACAATTTTAAAGCGTGTTAAATTATAGTTTTTGTACAAGATCTTTTAAAAAGTAAAGCATAAAATGTAGTAACATTGTAAGAAAAGCCTAATTAACATTAAACTATGCTCGCCTAGTACCATAAATCATATTTATTTTTTATAAAAAAAATATAAAAACACGATCTGTCACATCCAACTTAAGTTAAGTATCAAAAATGAAGTCTCTATATAACAAAGAAGTTGCAAATGCCTTCTGTTGAGTGATCACGTGCCTCAGTGCAATTGTGAATTTGCTTTTAAGCATATTAACTCATTCATGGTTATATAAGCATAATATACAAATCTGAGAATTTAAAAAAATACCTAAGTTGTTTTTGGGCCCGTCTGTAACAGTTACAAGTTCCGTCATTAATTAATTATATCCGCATTTAGCTCAAATCTATATTATATCTATATACTAATATATCTATAACAAAGCAGTAAAAAGTCGTCTCTATAAATATAATATTTTTGCGAAGTTTTAAATGAAATGGTTTTATACTGAGGTCAAAACTATATTTTTTCGACTATTTCTCTGTCTGTCTGTATGTATGTATGTATGTATGTATGTTCCGTTTTAACTCGAGAAATCCACAGAACGGATTCAGATTATCAATTTTGTTATAAAGTAATTTTTGTATTTAATAAACTTTGGACTCGACTGGCACGTATTTATTTAAGACTCCAATTTAAAGTTGCCAAAGTTATATTAGCAAAATCAGCAGATCATTCGTGACAAATAGGGCACAAATACCTACGACTGCCTACAATTCCTGATTCCAGAGTTGCAGTATTATCGCTGGGCTCTCATTTTATCACCAACATACACCTACAGCATATCATGAGAAAGTTATTCCTGGGTTTGTGAAATGCAAAATTATTCTGTAAACATTATATAAAATAAAGTTTTGGGCAATTAAAACATTCCAGCGGCAGTGAAAAAGTTTGAAAACAAAAAATAATAAAAGGCAACTTTTATAAAAGCTATTCAAAAGTTTTCTACAAAACTGAGTTTAACGTTGAAAAATATCTTTTCCTACTATTGATTGCGCTTCTTTTTCCAATCTTGAAAATTCAAAGTTTAACTTACGAAGGAATAATTCCATTTCTGAATAATCTCTTCACAGATCAGTTATTAAAATTCAGATAGGATTCAAGCGCTATATTCATTGAATTTTCAAGTTATTAAAGCAATCATCAGTAAGATGAAGAACTTAGAATTCAAAAAATAAGCTAAGTCTTAAGAAAATCTGTTTGTTGGTAAGATTGAATATTATTGAACGATTATCAATTGAAAAATTACCACGTTTATCATATATTTAGAATGTACAAAATAAACAATGTAGTAGAGAAAACTATACCAAAAATTACTATGACATTACAATTACATTTACTACCTTATTACGCTTCTCATACTTTGCCTTTGCCACGATCTTGTCTTAGGAAGTATGATCGAATGCAAGGGCCATTCCAAAATGAGCCTTTTGTTTAATTCATATTGTCAGTTCAATATTTTCGAATAATTACAAGCAAACTTTATGTTAAAATTGAGGATGATTTTGCTTGTAATTATTCGAAATGATATATTGAACTGACAATATGAATAAAACAAAACGCTCTTTTTGAAATGGAAGGGCCTTAAGCTATGGGTTTAATTTTTCCAGGACATAATAATCGTCGATGAAACGTGGGTGTGCGAGAAAATGTGACTTGCATGAATTTTCACAATACATAGTCAGAAATGCCACTGAAAACCCCTCAGGAATTCATATCATGGCGATGGCAGCGCAAGGAAAAAAAAGATTTGGTAGTTTCTTTAGGTCAAAAGTTTCCGATGTCTTGGATGTATTTTTTACTTGCGGAAACATTATTGTTTTGCATAGAATTTGTGAGATTTAAAACAAAATAATGAGGTTCTTAATTCTAGAACTCTTACTTTCACGCAAAATATTTTTTACTAAACGAAAATAAAACGTAGTTTTGTCGAAGGAAAAAATTCTGTTTTATACGAAGAAAGAACGAGTCTTCTGCACAAAATTGTTTCTTATAACGAATTGAACTGGTTTTCAGGCAAGATAATATTGATTAACATTATATCATTGCCGTATAGAAACGCAGAAATAAAAGTAAATCTGGATGTGAGGAGCTCTGAACCGGGAATCGAACCCGGGACCTCTCGCTTCGATTCCCGGTTCAGAGCTCCTCACATCCAGATTTACTTTTATTTCTGCGTTTCTATACTGCAATGATATAATGTTAATTTATATCTCCTTGCGATGGATAAATCGCCAAGTGTTCAAACATAGAAATTTATTTCTGACATAGTAAGATAATATTGGTTTCCTTGCCCAAAGGGATGGCTGCTTTCGTCCAAGAAAATATATCCTTCGCTGTATATATAAGTACTTTACCTGAATAAATTCGTAGTTCTAACAGACAAAGTAGTTGTAGTCTGTGCTCCTAGAGGCGCTGGCGTCAAATTTCTACATGGCGGTGTTAAGATTTTTTTGGCACAATTGCTACCGCTCGGTAACCTTGCCAAATCATACCCATAGACATGTATTGATCATACCTATTTGGCATGGCGGACACCGTGATCATGAAGGCGGTTCACCCACGGCGAAACCCTTCCATTGCACTGCGGTTGGGTTGACCTTTGCAACATTTTCACATAACATTAATTTTTCACCAAAACAATATATTCTGTGAGATTCGAATTGTTAGAGTTAAGAAAGCCAGTTTCATGGTTGAGTACAAAATTATTTTAGTGAGAAAGTAATATTGAAATCACATTCTTGTTATAAAATGCTCAATGCTTTTATTCAAATTGACTTGAGGTGCTGTTATGTAACACCAAAACAATAATGTTCTTGCTAGAAAATAGGAACACTCCTGTGAGATTCAAATTGTTTGACTTAAGAAAGCCAGTCTATTGTTTGAATAAAACATTATTTTAGTCAGAAATGAATATTTCTTTTTACATGAAGAAACATTTGTTCCTTCTAAATAAATATTCTCAAGAACATGATGATTTACAATGAAGAAAAGATAATCGAGTGCATATATGAAACTATATTTCTTTGAATCCAAGAAATTTCTTTGATACAAAGAATTCTTTTTTTACCGTGCGCTATCAATGTTGTGACTTCCAAAACGCTTATAGATTTTTTATATATAGATAATTGATAAATAAGTAGCGCAATCTACTAATAACTTTAAAATTTCCTATTCCATTCGCAAGTATGAATGCAATTGAATGCAAAATAATACTTTACTGTAATTTATAATGAAGTATTATTCCCAGGATTTCAATATCAAAACTTTGCGCTCAAAGCATGGTTTTTCGCTCTAAACAAGGGTTAATATGCCTGATGAGACTAATCTATTGCAGTGTAGGTCTCAGGGCTCCCTTTATAGCTCTTGTGGCAAGAGTGCTCGGTGAAACTTAAATGACTAATGACCGTCTCTGGTGAGTTACTTATATATGTTTTGTGTCTGAAAAGTATAGTCGCTAGTTATGTACGTGAATTTTATTTATGTATGGAACTATGTTACTCTTTTTATAAATATTGCCAATTTCTAGAATTACTTTTTTGTCTAAGCTTTTTTTATACATCGATATTAATGTTGCTTGAGATTTTTTTTCCAATTTAAAACTTGCGTTTTCTTTTTTGATGGATTCTATTATATTTATATAATTATTTAAGTATTTATATTGTAAGTAGGTATATTATCATGGTAACTAATACTATACATATATACTGGGTGTTAAGGAGAAGTTGCGGATGCCGGAAACTGGTGATAGTACTCGTCCATACGAAAAGATTTTACTATTAAGCTAACCCCCGAATCGCGAAAACAAAACAGCTGTTCCAGAAATAATTTACATAGGTACTCGACCAACATGTGTGAGAAAACTGTTTTTCTTTTTTCTAGATTTCTAAAATTTTTTTCAGTTCGTTTGGGCGAGTTCATCGCCAGTTTCCGGCTTCTGCAACTTCGTCTTAACAACCTGTGTATGAAGTTGAAAGTCACATTTTGCTACTTTATTGACTTAAAATGAAAACATTTAAGTATAGAAATTAAAAATCTAAGTTCAAATTTTCAACGAGCTGTTTACATTGTGTTGATCTCTAACTTCACATGTTATGTTAATGTCTTACAAAAACGAAAAGAGGTGGAGTAGGTAAATCTCGGTTGGGTTAAAAATTGTGAAGAAATTGTTTTAATTAGGGATAGCTATAATATACTGACAAAATTTTAGTAGAAGTTTATATACAACGTGTGACAGAAAGGGGTAACCAAAATTTTAAGACCTTATTTAGTCAATGGTATAGAACAACTTTTACTATAGAGCCAATCCTGATATCTCAAAAAAATAAATCTGCCCTTCCATAAATTTCGGCCGAGCGGCATTGCATTTTCCTATGAAACAGTTAAACATTTTTTTCGAGATACAGGGTTTGTTCCATAGTAAAAGTTGTTCTATACCATTGACTGAATAAGCTCTTCAAATATGGTTACACCTTTCTGTTACCCGTTGTATACAAGGTGACTTTTTGATCATCGTCCAAATTTATACTGGTGGCTTGGTAAGTGATTAGTATCATGGATCAATAACAATTTTTGTAAAATACATAAAATTAAATTTCGACCCCCCATAGTGATTCACTCGGAACTGGAAGTGAATTTATATGGGAAGCCAAAATTTAATCTTACAAATATCACAAAAATTGTTATTGGTCCACTTATCAAGCCTCCAGTATGAATTTGGACGATAATCAAAAAGTCACCTTGTATAATACATATGTAATAGCTTCTGCCCGCGGCCTCGCCTTCGTGGCCTACAGGAAACAAATTACATTATTTTTGAAACAAACATTATAAGTGCTCTCAATCCCTCTAGGAGTCAAAGTGTAGTGCTCGGTCTTTGGCCTCGCCAGAGTGCCAAATACGGGGACTCACCGATCAAAGGTTTTCCGAAAAAGTGTAAAAACCCCTATCAGTTGTCAAAAAATGTCAAATTTGAATACGGCAGCGCAATCGGCAACCCTGAATGCCCCTTAATACCGAGTTTCATGCAAATCGGAATACTTTTTTGGACCTGTCAAAAAACTGTCAAAATCTGTCAAATTCAAATTATTTTTTTTGGTCACGTATCCAAAGCTTAACCAATCAATATAATTAAAACCCGAACTCCTTACAATGAGCCGTTCGGGAGATATGACCTTTTTCTTAGAGTACCATTAACATGGGTCCAGCATCAGCCGTTTGGGAGATACGGGCCTGTAAAGTTTTGACACTTTCAACATGGTAGATCTCGTCGAGACCGTTTTCTACACACCCATCAACATGGGTCTAACTTCAGCCGTTTGAGAAATACAGGCCACAACGTTTTGACATTTAAAAAAAAACTTTTTTTGGCACCCCATGGTCCAACCCCTAAGGATGTACCACCTTCCATTCCAAAGATATTTTGCTGGTATATAGATAGATAAAGACAAATAGATAGATAGATAGACAGATAGATAGATATGTAGTTTGTGGATATATAGATAGATAGATACATACCTCAAAAGGAAAAAATGGAACCCTAAAAAGATCACTTGTGTGGCTGTCTGTCTGTCTTTCATACTTTCAAGAATTTTTATGTCCACTATATTAAATTTCAAAATTGGTGCCATTTTCGTAATTAAGGTCCAAAAAAACATAAAAACGACACCCATATTGATATTTACACCCCATCTCACCAGGGGAACGTCCACTACGTTGGATTTAGAAATTGTTGTTGTTTTCGTAATCAGCGACTCGATAAACCATACAAACGATACCCATGTTGGTTTTCAGACTTTGTCACCCCATTTCTCCATTTTAGGGGTTGAATTCTGGAAAAGCCTTTTTCACGTCCACCATGTTGGATTTTAAAATCGTTGAAAATATACAATTTATTGGTTATTTCGTGTTTTTTTTTTCTATCGAATGAGTTACAAGCTAATGCGTTTTTGCTTAGACCTGCCTATCAGTCTTTTATCTATATTATTATTACTAAAAACTGAAGTTGTGCAATTTCATTTCATTTATTTATTCACAAATCATATACATGATATTTGAATATTACACAGCAATTGACATTATTACACGCCAATGACCTTGAAAACTGCGAAGTTAGTAAATATTTTTTTAAATATATACAATGAAAATGTATATTTATTATTATAAAATAAGAATATCTTGAATGTGAAAGCCAAATTAATATTTTTATTTTTATCGAAACAAAGTTCAAATTAAGAATAAGAAATGATTAAATTAATTAAATTTGCAAAGAAACAAATTTTACAAAAATTGAGATCCGAATATGAATGAATGAATTAATAAATCAAGTATAAAAATATCTTGAAATACTCAAATGTGAAACAGCAGGTAAGTGTTTTAACCAATGTGCTTGTTGCAATATCTATAATCACATAAATCTTCAAAAACACCTCACAACTTCTCGGCATTTACCGTTAAAACAACACGCGGACAGAGTTAGCCGCAGACGGGGTATGTTCGTGTAATCCTAAAAGGGTAATATTTTAAGAGCAAATAGCGCTTGCTCGCGAGCGGTAAGTGCACTCAGGCGTTTACAGGGTCCATTAACGCGGCCATAGTGGGTTTTCGACCACAATCATCAGGGTAAAGGATGAAATGATAGATGAAAATGAGACGCGGTTAATAGAGCAATTAGAGCTGTCTTCCGTTTACTTAGTAAGCAGTTTCCGTAGTTCTGATAAATTAGGCAATGATTTATGAATGTAGGTGGGATTGTGAGTGTTATATTTATTGTTATTTCAGGGTAAAAATAATGTGATAAGTTTATAAAATACAAGTTATGAAGTAGGAATTAACATACAGACTTTATACAGACGGAACAAAAAGGAATTAACATACAGACTTTATACAGACGGAACAAAAAGGAATTAACATACAGACTTTATACAGACGGAACAAAAAGAAATTAACAAACAGACTTTAGACAGACGGAACAAAAAGGAATTAACATACAGACTTTATACAGACGGAACAAAAAGAAATTAACATACAGACTTTATACAGACGGAACAAAAAGAAATTAACAAACAGACTTTATACAGACGGAACGAAAAGGAATTAACATACAGACTTTATACAGACAGAACAAAAAGGAATTAACATACAGACTTTATACAGACAGAACAAAAAGGAATTAACATACAGACTTTATACAGACAGAACAAAAAGGAATTAACATACAGACTTTATACAGACGGAACAAAAAGAAATTAACATACAGACTTTATACAGACGGAACCAAAAGAAATTAACAAACAGACTTTATACAGACGGAACAAAAAGGAATTAACATACAGACTTTATACAGACAGAACAAAAAGGAATTAACATACAGACGGGACAAAAAGGAATTAACATACAGACTTTATACAGACGGAACAAAAAGAAATTAACATACAGACTTTATACAGACGGAACAAAATGAAATTAACATACAGACTTTATACAGACGGAACAAAAAGGAACTAACATGAACTAACATACATAACATATATAAAAAATATATATAAAAAAATACCAGTTCTATATAATTAACATATATTAAAGGAATTATTGCTAGTTTTGGAGGTTTTCCTGGTCTGTTATAATAGCCAGCATCTGAAACAAATGAAGCTTTTGACTTTCTTCTTTCTACTTTTCTTCTATTTTGCAATTTGTGTTGCTCAAAGTACAGAGTGAAGATAACTCAAAAAATAAAATAAAAAGCACACAAAGGGCTTAATACATCATGTTGACTAAAGTGAGTACTTTGAAATAGATATTATTAAAATAAAACAGAAAGAAATGAAGCAGATTTAAACAATTATTTTAAGTAACTCAGAAAATGCATTGATTTATTTATCACATAAAAGAGTAAATAACTTTATTGTATTTACGGCAAAAACAAATGCAGAAAAGTATGGGAAATAATAAATAAATTATGTATAAAAGAGCTAAACATTAAAAATTTAATTATCTGAGATCCTACATTTGTCGTTGAAACTTTAAATAATTATTTAATTGATATGATTGGATATATATTATTTTAAAGCCTTTTTTTAGATTCTATTTATTTTAAACAGGTTATAAATATAAATAAAAAAGTATTTACCATTTTCGAAATATATTTCGACCAACTTGTGGTCGACGTCAGTCGAATTAGAAAAAAAAATCTAATAATAATGACGCATAGATCAATCGTAATTATTGAACTTGAGTGAAAATGAACGATTTTTTTGTACAAATTGTGAACTGCGTTTAAACATAGACTATTTTTATTGCTAAAAATTGTGCAGGTTTGTAAGCATTACTAAAAAGCTAATACTAGTAGGGCGGAACTACTACGTTTTCTAATGACAAACCAAACATAAAAAAAAATATATGTATAATGGAGAAAAATATATCGTCATGACATGAATCCTTGAGGGGTGTCAGAGGTGTTGCCAAGTATGAAATGCGAAATGCAAATAACGCGCCGACAATTATAACTTCCGAGTGTGATGGTGTGATATCGCCGTACTTCGGACTAAAAATATGGAAATATTGGAGGAAAATGTATATAATAAGGAACTATTGATTACTCGCCCGCAGTATAGACAACTGGAGAACACACTTTGATGACGTTTGTGCATTGCAAGTGAAAGACCACTGAAATACCTATGTCAATGAATATAAATATATGACTGCGTAAAGAAGTGAAACTCACGTCCCTCGGCCCGCCATTTTAACATCGCCCTCAAATCGGAAGTATGTTTGTAAGCATGCAGTGTGAGTGCCGCCCGTCCGTTGCGTGCTACGCGCAGCGAATCGATAAATATTCGATTTGTGCATTGTGCAACCAACTGTACTGATGGAATTGAAGGTTATTAATGTTAAAAATATGGGTCGTTATTGAACAGATAAATCTAAACACTTAAAAAGTAAAAAAAAATACATATTATATATAAATTTTACTCAGTATAAAATCACGCAACCCGCTAGCGCCGTGAAAAAGTAAGTACGCCAACGCCACAAAATAACCCTTACAGAATGTTTACTCCACATAACTAGCGAAAACAGGCGCACGCACACATAGACGCGTACGTACGACGATCTCGGAGATACTCGGGTGAATTCCAATACGAAATTCTGCCGAGATCATCATACGTACGAGTCTATGCATTTGTGCGTCTGTTTTCGCTCCGTCGTCGAGTCAACCTTATGGTAGTATATTTTGTCGAATGATCGACGCTATAGATAACTTATAAGAAAGATAAGCACTATAAATAATATATAAAGATTTTCTTTCGATCGGCTATGCTTGCATGCGTGCTGTTGCTGATAGCCACAGCATAATAAATTCACATAATAATTTTATTAATTATTTTACGCGGGAATAGTGCTCTTATTACTTAGGTCTCGAGGTAACTTTAGCGAAGAAAGGACTAGCGTGTGAATGAATAAGAAGTACCAAGTACCTAAAGATAAAAAAAAAACTGCTGCTTTGATCTAGTGATCCGAATGTCTCGACCACAAACCCGGAGGTCGCGAGTTCAAATCTCGTAGGGGCATAATATTTTTCGGTCCGCGTGCTTCGCACGAATATGTGCCTACAGTGCGGTGACAGAGCTCATTCACGATGGGCCGTAGCATTCGTCGGCGAAACGTGTGGGTGTGCGAGTATGGACAGTGACTTACACTTCCCAATACTCAAAAATTCCTCTGACAGCCTTCGAGGATTTATATCATGATGCTGTATTTCTATAAAAATATATTAAAACTTTCCTTTTGATGTTATTTTTGAAGCGTACGTGAAAGTAGAACGGCTTAAAAGTAATATTATTCAGGCACAAGCACTACATGAAACTGACAAAGGTGTCGTATTCCTTTTCTACCCTGGTACCCTAAAAAGCTGACAAAATAAATACAAATAAAAATTCTGTTTTAATAAAAATAAAGATCATAGAGCTTACCGTCAAAAAGATAATACTTTTTATCTCGTACACATTACAACCGGGTCTACGTGTTACGTGTTTAATTCCGCAGAAGGGAAACTCGGTTCTTTTTACGCAGTTTTGTAACTTTTAGGTGACAATAATGGTGTCATAAAGTATGTCTCAGTAGGCGGTTTATATTGTTTTATTTACTTTAATGCAATCATATAAAAAGTTATTAACTTTCAAGACTGTATATTGGAAATTTAAAAGGTATGGCAAAGGCTAGAAAAAAATGTGACTACGTGTCCGATATAATAACATCAATGGCAAAGACTTTATAAGGGTTTGATAGAGGCGATTACTGGTTGACTAATTGGGCTTTTTGTTTTGGACTGGTAATATTAAAAATCACGCAGTAAAACAATAGATTGCAGGGTTCTTAACTTATGCTGTAATATTTTAAAGGTAAACATATTGGGATTTTAGTAGCTTCCCTTCATATTTGTGTTACCTATTTTATGAAAAGAGAAAACCAGTCGATCTCGTAACCGCGTTCATGAAAGGAACACTTTAAAACCTAAAAAAATTGCGTTGAAATTTCTTTTTTTTTACAAATGTATATAGGGGAGAGTTTCCCAAATCGTACCATTTCTAAATTTTACCCTTCGGGATATCTATGAAACTAAGAAGTATATTTTTTTATCAGCAATATTTTTTACTCGCTATCAGCATAACACCCAAGGCGCCATATTGCTTTCAGGCAGAGACTAGAGTAAAATTTTATTCAATAAATATTGTTTTTGTCAGATTTTATATAGAATTTCAACCGAAAACCTAAGGTTGTAGTGAAATAACGTTAGGTTTTATGTTATTTTTGACTCATTATGTGAAAACAATGTGAAAAAAGGACTGTGAAAACAATTTAGTGACAAGCAAGATTCCGGTGTTTACCTACTTGTTTTTTTTTTTCGTTTTTTTGGTAAAATGTGTCTATTACCACCTCAACATGCCAAAGTAGTACTTTAAAATATAACTCGCCACATCAATACCTACCATGCACCCGTATCTAACAGTGCCATAACAGTGGTGACTTCTGAAAATAAATATAAATTATAATATCCCGTGCACAATATGAGTGCAGTAAATGGACTAATTGGTAACTTACCACCGTTGAAAACCACGAAATACAAGAGTGGAGTGTTTGATCGAGGGGCTCAGCAGCACCATGTCATCAGCGTAGCTGATGTTGTTGACTTATTTGCCGCCTATGGAACAACCGACCCCGGCGCTGCTGAGCTCAATGATCAAACGGTTCATGTATATAGGTTGAAGAGCTTGGGCGAGGTCAGCCCCCCCTGCTTCACCCCGCACTCCAACCTATACTGTCAGATAGGGTCCCAGACTATTTTACAAAATTGGTCTGATGACCATACCAATATTTAAAGTTGGCAGCTAGCTCATCAGGTAGACCTGTCTCTTATCTTATTTTGTTCCACAGCACTTCGTAAGATACTAGGTCGAAGGCTTTAGACAAATCCAGAAAGCAGTCCTCCTGTCGCCGTAATACTGGACAGTGTGCTTGACACAGAAGATCGCGGACTCAGTCGAGAGCCCTGGCCTAAATCCGAACTGGGCATCATGCAGATCCAAGTGTCTGTCCAGCTGTCGATCGAGCACACTATCCAGCACCTTGGCTACGACTGTCGCTAGAGATATCTGCCTGTAGTTACCCCAATCAGACACATCACCTGTTCTGTTTTTTACTATAGGAACAACGTAGGTTTTCATAAGATCCTGAGGTAGGTATGTGTGTCTGATGCAGAAGGTAAACAGCATAGCCAGTATCCTTGGAAGGTGAACACCAGCAAACTGTAGGTGTTCAATGCTCAGCCCGTCATGTCCCGGAGATTTGCCTCGTGTCATTTGTTTTATAATCTTCGCAACTTCAGTTGCTGTAACACCAACTGGATTATCTGACCTGGAACAAGCCTCAGCATCGAGCACGCACTCCGCAATATAGCTACAATTATATTCATTCAAATCTTAAATTTTTGACAGGAAATATTAATTTTAATTGCAAGACCTAATGAAGCCGCAAATTCAATTTTAATTTAATTATATTCTGAACCTTTATAACTGTGGTTGAATATACTATTATATTGAATATAACCGTGGTTTTGCATACACAGCAGTTTATAAGAGCAGGATAGACAAATCAAATAAACAAAAGCGTTGGTGCAGGACGGAAGTTTAGCTTGATACTGGGCCTTAAGTCATAGACAGTATTGGGGCCCGAAGAACTCTGACACCAGGTTGGCCCTAACCACACGGCAAAAAGACGATGCATGAAACTTAATTGCATAAATATTAACATTTAAAAGCGAACAGTAAAATTACCTGGCGCCTTCAAGGTTGTCTAGTTTTACAATAGATACAGTAACTGTGCAACGAAATGTAAAGTAAGTTTTCTCAGTTTCACAAATTCTGCGTTGAAGTCTAACGCAAACTGTAAAGTTCCTCATATTCATACTTCGGTCGCATTACTCCACATTATTTTCACAGCTCTTAAATATGTATGAGAGTGGAACCGCGTCCAAAGTTTGTAGATTGTGAACTTCGGAACGGAAACTAAGTATCGCCGTGCACTGTCAGAAGTTCCGTTTAAGTTAAGTAGGTACAACTTTACTAGCGCACTCCATTAGGGTTTTGGAGACAATGTACAGTCAAATACAATATTCAGGAAGAGCTATTGTAGAGGAAAATGTCGTCTTTGTTCCCGTTTCCATTGTTGGTCGACGTTCAGTACTCACTAATGGAGGAGGCTTTGTCTTAGCGCGTTGTTACTGTGTCAGCTGAACGAGAAGCTGCTTGCGGTTATCGGGATAGAATGGGAATCAATATTATTGGAGTGCAGAGCGATATTTACTATAGATTAGGGTGAGATAAATATGTCCTGCTCTTGAACGAATAAACCAAGGTCCTGCTCCAACGATTTCATTTTATACTTGACCATCCTAGCTCAGTGGAAGCGAACCGCTCAAAACACGCAATTTTTTTGTATTGTTTTCATTATTATTGTCTAATTCGTGGCACACGTTTTTAATGATGGCGGCTGTTTTATATGAAATTTCTTATGAAGTTTATTTGAGTATAATTTTTATTGTTAAAAACCTGATGTCACTCAATGCTTTTTGATTACAAATGAATTTGTAGAGACAAAATCGTGATTACCCCCCTCCCCTTTGAATAAAACACTCAAAACAACGTGGTGGAAAATTTGTGGTCGATTATTGATTATGCTATGGATATTATATCAAAATTTTAAGTTCAGTTTAAAGGAGTAAAGGTAGGACTTGACATTTTTTTTATTTTATATAACTTTACCTCTTATTTGTAAATAAAAGTTATCAATTGACTAGTTTGTCTTTGTCTAAGTCAGGTGACCCAGGATAGGGCCCGAAATATATCTCACATTAGCTTGCATGTTATTTTATTAATAAAACTAAAGTCTAAATAGAAATAAAGTCTAAATATAATTTAAATTATAATTATAACTAAAGCATAAATGGAGTCAACAAAATTAAAGATGTGTCCAAAATTGTGGCTCAAACGGTTAGGAAGACTGGTTGAAAATTCAGTTGCGAGATAAGACTCAGACATACTAAGTTAGAAATAAGAGGTAAATGTAACTTATATATATATATATATATATATATAATATATATATATACATATATATATATATATATATACAACGTGTAACAGAAAGGTGTAACCATATTTGAACAACTTATTCAGTCAATGGTATAGAACAACTTTTACTATGGAACAAACCCTGTATCTCGTAAAAATAATTAACTTTTTCATGGAAAAATGCAATGCCACTCGGCTGAAATGTATGGATGGGCAAATTTTTTTTTGCGATTTCGGGTTTGGCTCCATAGTAAAAGTTGTTTTATACCATTGACTGAATAAGCTCTTCAAATATGGTTACACCTTTTTGTTACACCTTGTATATAACAATATATGACAACGCACGACTTTTGCACACGCGACAATATGGCGATTTATTATTACAAGAAGTTAGCTTCTTGTTTCCATATCATTTGACATAGGTATCAAAAAAAAGGATCTGACGTGGAGGAAATGACAACCAAAGTGACGTCATTCTAAATACAATAATATGTGGCGGACGCAACAAAATGACGACTTATATATAATATGATGAGCTACATAATATCAGCCTAAATATAATGTTGGATGCACCAAGATAGCTAAATAATATTTTATACCACCCTCTTTAGTTGGTTATCAAATGAAACGTTATGACGATTAAAATAATAAGTAATATTACATAATTACTAAAACGCACAAAATTAAATTAAAATAAAAAACTTTTCTACGAGCTTTTTCAAGCCAAGGACATTTATCTACTCCCATACTGCAATAACGTAATTACAATATAAAAAGCGTATTGATTTTGAACATAAACACTTGTACAAGTTGTTTCATAACACAATTATATTTGTTGCACACTTCCCCTTGCACACTTCCCAACCGGTTTCGGAAATTGCAAGGAAGTGTGCAAGGGGAAGTGTGCAACAAATATAATTGTGTTATGAAACAACTTGTACAAGTGTTTATGTTCAAAATCAATATGCTTTCTATGTTTCATCAAGTGCCGACAATCGCAAGTATAAATCATATAAAAAGCGGTTTTATAATTACCTACATTGTTTGACCGATGTCATAATATTACATTTCTGCGCTGTGATTAGCCCAATTTGTTATTACACCGATTAGATAACCAATCAGAACCCTTCTCCTGCTTTTATGTTTTTCGGGTCAAAAGCAACTTCTGCTAGCAGCTGGTAGAAGTTGCGACAAATGGCGCGAAATGACAGGAATGCAAAAAATTATAGGTATATATTTTATGAATCTCCATAAAATTACGTCTTTATTGCTAGGTATAACTTAATGTTGTGATATACAAATCTAGTTTTCTAAACTACATACAAAACGCAGTGACTCCAATCCAAGACACATTTGACACTAAACGTTGTAATAAAAATCGGGTTATTTCGAATTTAAAACACCAAAAGATCACAACTCGACATAAAATAACACTAACGCATTGCCTAAATATTGCACAAAAACGAATAAATGCAATATTTTTTACGTAAATACTGCGAATAACCTCTAACTAAAAATATTTTGGCGGTACAAAACCCCCCCTCCCCAGGGGCTCTACCCACCTTTGTGGGTAAACAGAGGTGCAGATTATATCCGACGGATGACGTCATGCTTGCTCTGCCGGTTTTGTTTTTCTTCATGCATTAAAAATAAATAAAAACAGTTCAATGTTGAAATTGCAGGTGCATGATTAAGAGACACTGTGTAACTTATATCTATCTCTTTCACTACCTTATTATTTTGATCGATTGAAAGTGATAGATATAATTTATAACAAGAATCATGAATCTCACGCTTTCTTTTTCTCATATTTCGTGAAATTGTTTGTTGAATTATTATTAATAGTGTTAGGTGAAGACGATTTTTTTTGATGGCCATAGATAAAGTATTGTGTGCAACTGGACATAATTAGACATTTCATTTCCACAACGATTTGTACGAACCAATGTGATATTAGGTAAGTAAGATAACCACCGTAGTTCGAGCACACTTTTTGTATTGTTGTTTTGTGGTACGAAGTATTCACAAATACTTGTCTTTGAATTCCTACAACGAAAGGACCACATAAATATTTAATATAAAAGGGGTTTGTAGTCATAAACCTGAAATTTCTTTCATTAGTCGTAATCTATCACAAGGTTTAACTAGCCATAAGCCAGGTTGATGTACGTGAATGTTTTTTACACGACAACCGAGGGAGTTCGAAACTCTTAGCAGCGAGCCTTCGACCAACCTTTAAAAATAACAAACTTGGTATTGAATGACTTTTATAAAGTTAGTGGTAAGGTCCATTTTGCATTGATTGTTTGCAGTAAGATTCTTGGTAGAATAGTATATGATCTGTGACGGAGGCAATGCCACGCGGGATGGCATCTAAACTGCTTAATCAACCTGGGGGTTTATTCTAAAAGGCAAATGAAAGATCTGCTGCATTTTCATCTACTCAATTGATAATTTTATAAAAACAAGAGAAAACTTTAAGAAGCCCAAGAGCAAAACAAAGAGCAAAAGCAAAAATGAAGTTTTTGAAGAAACATATCTTCACGACCTCTATCCCCGAGGGAGAGTCGGAGGCATTTCAGAGTGTAGACTGTTACTGGAAAAGTCAACACTCATACACTCCCTTTTCATCGATGAATTTTAACGTCCTAACGTGTAGGGGTGAGCCTTTTCGCTGTTCTTGGGACACGAATACGCAGTTTTCAGGGAATGCAGTGTTTTTACCTGGCAGTGTCTTTCTTCACCGTTCAGC
Organism: Ypsolopha sequella; assembly: GCA_934047225.1. Lineage (NCBI taxonomy): Eukaryota > Metazoa > Arthropoda > Insecta > Lepidoptera > Ypsolophidae > Ypsolopha > Ypsolopha sequella. The sequence goes on from OW203985.1 coordinate 31,789,509, forward strand.
AAGTGGCTTGGTAAGTATACGAATACTGAATTCTGAAAATCTCTTGGTGCCTGTTTGTCGGACAGGATCTGAACCTTGGTCTCGAGATTGACAGGTCAGCGTCGTACCAAGGGAGCTACCGTTGCTTCTAAAGAAATTGTAGGCTTATAAGTATTTCTGTATTATGGATATCTTATGTTTTAGCTCACCTATATTCTGACCTCAGAATAAGCCCTATACTAGTGTCACGTTCCTTCTAAAGAGGTCCACGTCTAAAATTAAAGAGCTACCTAAGGAAGATACAATGGCGGCTTTTTGTATTTTGCTCAACAAATACTATAAAAGGCTTCAAGTTTTTCAGGTATTTTTATTTACTTGGAATTTTTGATGTGAAACGTCTTTCAGTTCGGTAGCTAAAACCGCATGTAACGAAAACATGTCGCCTCAGTGAGGGCTGTAACTACGTGCCATGCGCAATTCATTTATATATCGTTGAATAGAATAAAGTAACCATTACCCTGATATTCTTCAGTCGTGCCGCTAGATGGCGCCAGTACCACGTACTGCGCAGTGTTGATAATTACTGCTTTGCGCAGTTTGAGCTAAAAATTAACGCTCACAAGAATTTAATTTGCTTAGTAATCGTTGGTATATGTGCAGATTAAGACGAAAGTGGCATGTTAGTAAGATTCATGACGATTAATAAATAGGTATCTAACAATAGTTATATTGGATTTAACTTCAATTTCATAGAAAATTCAAGAATGCTTCGGCTATGTCGCAATACTATGCATCAGAGACAGCGAGAAGCGGTTAAGCAGAGAGGAGGCCGAGGAACCCCGAGTACGACCAGCCACCTCGACTGAATGGTCCCAAAGACGAAGGAAGCTCGCCAGATTGAGTGCACACCCGTAGCACAAGATGCATGACGTTTCACGTTAAACCAACGGCCGTGTACCCCGACACAGCCCCACCTTTTTTTTGTCTTGTTTTACTCGATACTTCAAGATATTTTTCAATGCAAGTGCTCGTAAACTTCGTAAAGGCCCACTTTTTATGCATCAAAACCGAACAGAAAGTCGATTATTTTGCCCTAGGGCTTTATTATTATTACTTTTTTTTATTTATTTACAATGGTTGGCTAACTTGCAGCCTTTCCTATGTACCATAAATGTTTTTCATTTTTTTTTTCACTGTTTAACGGCTATGGATACAGTCCTTTTGAGCCAATTATAATTTAAAGTTCACAAGATTATATTTGTTTTATTTCCTCACACTTTGCATTGAAAAACGTAGTATGATACACGGGCGTAATGCCGGCGCCAGACATGTGTCCACTTATTTGCACACTCGAGTGGACACACTGTGTGGCGCGAGACTTTGTCTATGTGTTCCAAAGTTTGTACACAGATTTGCACTTTGCCGAGCGGTATCGGTTTTTTAGCGCACATCAAAGGAATGTGTTCACATAAGTGCGTAGCCTGCCACACTATTTGGCCTATTTGCAAAGACCAGGGGCTCTACCGCGTAATTCTCATTTGTATCAACTTCAAGCAAATGCATGCGAAATTCGACGCGTGCAAAAGAGATGGCATGTTAGGCGGGCGTCGTCGCACGCACGTCAAATTTCAATCTCAAGTTGATGTTGATGAAAATGAGAATTACGCGGTAGACCCACAGTTGCGCGAGCGCTGTTGTACGGAACGGTTGTGTGAGACACTACGAGCTTGATCGTTCAAAATGGACTGGAGTAACGAATGCGTCCTAGAATTTATTGAGTTGCTGCAAGGGGAACCATGTATATGGAACCCAAAAAACCAAAAGCATAAAAATAGAATGTTGGTGAACGACGCGTGGGTAAATATTTTTTCCGTGCCATGTTCAATTGAAGAGTTGAAGAGGAAAAGAACACACATCCATTCACGCCTTCTTTTCGGGCGTTTCGATATATTTTGTTGCACATGTAAAAAATAATTACATGCACATAAATAGTATAAGCACACTGCGTCCACGAAATCGTCGTCCATCTCCTTTGTTGTCTAACAGCATACTGTGGAGAAAAGAGTTTGCGAAGCATGTGTGGCAGGTGTGCCAAATGTGTGTACAAAGTCGTCGAAGAAGTGTGCAAATAAGTGGACACATGTCTGGCGCCGGTATAAGAGCAATAAATTACTCGGTTACGTTTAAAACACTCGCTAAGCTCGTGTTTTAAATCGTCCTCGTAATGTATTCCTTTGCGCCCTTGTAGCATAAACTACTATTTTGATATTTTAGGAGCATTGTAACGGTTCAGTACCTAACCGAAGGGCAAAACGGAGCCCTATTAATTTCACTTCGCTGTCCGTCTGTCTGTCTGTCCGTATGTAACGGGTCTCTGGTCCTTCCTGTACTGAAATTTCGATATGTTGTGTAAAATGTTGTCCTTAATTCAAAGCGTAATTAAATTATTTTCCAATTTTTTTTTTCTAACCCTATCATGTGGGAAGTCACTGTCTACAAATTATTGGGTAGAGTATAAATATAAGATGAAATTTATTCAACCGCCCAAATTTCAATGGGAGGTTCAGTAGGTGATAAAGACAATGTGAAGTTTAAGGTGGATCAGATAAGATATTTGCTAATCACGTGACATAAAAAAACGATTTTATGTTTAAAATGTCGATTCAGTTGCGTGAGTGGACACCATGTGTGTATAGCTTTGGATACATCGTGTTAAGTCCACGCACAAAATTTCAAAGGTCTTTATAGATACGTAGTGTAACTCTTCAGAAAATGACAGCATAACACACAAAATTGAGGCAATCGCTTTGTACTAGGATGTTGATTGCAGGGTATTACTTGGAAATACTAATTCCTCGTGATAGTGAGAGCATAAATCTCGAATTTGCAGCAATTACTGTGTTAGGGTGCTGATTGCTAGGTATTACTTCGAAATTATCAGAATACTCACCTGACCTTCGATCCTGGCTAAATACTATAGAATTCCACATAACTATAGAATTCCACATGTCAATTGCGGCAATCAGTTTGTGTATAAGTTGTTGATTACAGGACATTACTTCAAAATATACCTTCGTTTTATACCAACAGCATGTTTTCTAGAACTACCCATATTTTACAATTTAAACCGTCAACATAAAAAATGTGAACTAAAATAAAATAGAAAACAAAAATCAGTAACCGACTTCAAACGTAATTATGACTGACGTCGGTTCCTGATTTTTTGTTTTATATTTTATTTTATTTCACATTTTTTGTGTTGACGGTTATGTGGAATTCTATTAAATAAAATATTATATAATTCAAGAACAAGTTTAAAATATTATTAGCTGGCTGCTATAGAAAGCCTTTATTCAGAAAAAAATATATGATTAAAAATTTTAATACCTGAAGGATAAATTTTAAAATAAATATATGCTGACCCATGGTAGCGAAATAACACCTTTGGGGACTTCTTTCTTCCTGAAACATAAATATGTTATCGAGATGTAATTCGTTACGTTTACAATATCGACTTCCGAGCCACTTCAATCTTTATGATCAATGACTCCATCATGACTTCAAAATTAGTATTTGTCTGATTTAGAGACAATCAAACTATTTTTTGGCATTTTGAGGTATTTTTAGATGAGTTTCTTTAACTACCTAATGTACCATGGACTTCTATTCTATCAAATTTTAATAAAATTGTAAAAATGACGACCAAATTAAAAAATAATAATTGTAAAAAAAAATTACGAAACTACCGACGACGACGACAAGCTGAGCCAAAGTTTTAAATTAATATAACTTGCCAAAATTGCACCTTCTGACACTACTTCCATGCGTGACGGCATTTTGGCGACTTAAGGCGATATGCGAAAAAATACGGCTGTTTCTTTTCTGTGTATTTCATGAAATAAATTTTAATTTATTTCTGGTATATGCATTTTGACTATATAATCTAGAGTTTGGAAATTGAAAAACATGTTTGGATACATTTTCCTCGATAGAAATAATTGTTGAAATGAGGTCTTCAAACACACTTTTTCTCCTCGTTTGACGAATAGGAACCATATACAAAACTCAAACGTATTTTATTAGGTGTGTTTCAACAATATCTAGAGAATTGATATTTGAAATTTTGCTAGCTATTTTAGGTTTTTAATTAGAATATAATACCAACTTTTTTCTCTTTTACCCTGAATCCGCCCCTCTCGCACTGCGCGATTTTTCGCTTGGAGTGACAGTGACTAAAATAAAATTCGCATAGCCTCTTAACTCGAAGCTACTGAGAGGTGGAAACCCGTCTTATGGGGGGCAAGGGGTAACATAGCAAATCGGAAACCTCCCGCGGTCTGTTTGATAACACGTCGTCGGCAGTTAAAGGTTGTTTTTAAAAGGATTTCATAGAATACTTTATGATATGTTTTTTAGTGAATAACTAACTAAGGAACTAATTAAGAAATAATACGTACGTCAATGAATAATACTGGTACATCCAATGCAGAACCTAAAACAATTTGTGACCACACATCATTGATATGGTAGTAACAGTGCAAAACAGTTATTGTATTTATATTTAAATATACAAAAATGCTATATAATTAATTTCAAATTTTATTACATAATTATGGAGAGAATAAAATTGTTTATTGTGTTCCACTTTAGAATTAGTTACATTATTAAGTTACACAAATAATAATTAAAGTATAGGTATCTAGGCTTAAAACAATAGTATTCCAACTATAACTGTCTAACTAACAAGGAAATAACTGCCTATATCAATTGAAAAACAATAACAAACATGATCACAACATCCCTTAACGGCTAATGACATTAATAGGGAAAATTGTGGATATGACGAATCCTCTTGTGTCCAACCGGTATCAATCGGCTTAAATGGTTTATTTGTATCAACCAGTACACAATTTTAGCGTACCATTCAATCAGACCTAAATTTTGATTCATGGAACGTGCAGAGTCGAACCGATACATGAACTTTGTGAAACGGACTCATTACCAGCAAAAAACTATTCACACAGGTTTGTAGTCTTTAAAATCTGTTGTTTGAATACATTTTTAGGGTTCTGTACCCAAAGGGCAAAACCTTTTTCTATTATATTCATTATATCTTACGATCCCGTTTAACGATATTTTTTTAATAAACCACACGTACTCCGTAAGGAACGTATTTCCACTCCATTCACTCTACTTTATGTTTATTTAACCATACCTTACCTTCACTACCATTACATAATCGTAGAAGCCAATTCTCAATTATGAACCGTCAATTGTGCCTTTGCAGTCACTTTTTGACTGGCCATAATAGGGTGCAGGGCTCTGTTCACTTTATTTCCCGCATTCACTTTTATTTCAATGTCACTATCACACTTTATCTCGCGCGTTAATAGACAAAATAGATAGTAAATCTCGTTAACCTGTAATATTTCTTCATCTCCAATCTTAACATTGCAATCAGTCACCAATCCACCTCTCTCTAGCACAAAAACATTTGTTTTTCCTACTTAAATAATAATTTCTTTCTTTTTAAAGATACCACCCATAACTGTTACCATCTCTTGCAGCTAATCCGTCGATTTAGCAAGGAGAACTTGGTCATTCGCGTGTAAGAGACATTTGATAAGTAACTCATGTAACTTCAGTCCATATTCACGCTCTTTAAATCATTTAAACAACTGTCCATCACTAGCGTGAATAGCCATGCTGACTCTACACATTCTTATCTGCAGAGATGTTAAACTAATCAGTGTATGTTTAGTGAATTCTGATGCTAGCATTGGAATTCTCATAGAAATATTTCAATGCCCGCACCAGGTGGCTACTTATTCCAAACTCGGACAGTGTTGTCCACAATTCATCACTCACCACTCTATCGTAAGCTTTTTGTAAATCCACAAACGCAAAAAACACTTTCTGGTGTTTTCCCAGATATTTTTCAGATATGATTCGTAAAGAAAATATCTGATCACGCAAACTATACCTCTTTTAAATCCCACTTGTACTTAACACTTGTACTTAGCCCTTCCGAATTTTTTGCCACTAGGGCACAAATACACGTTTCTAGGGCATGCGGGTTTACCTCACAGAGTTTTCATTTACTGTTCGGATATCTATACTTATACATATTATTATGATATCGCCAATCTGTATAATCTGGGTTCTTTATAGAATATTAAAATTTAAATAATATTGCAGTGTGTTGCTGGAAAAGGATGGAATGAATTAGCTGGACGGAGAAGAAAACTAATGAAGAATTGCTGATAATTGTAGAGGAAGAAATGCAAGTTTCTTGAAAAATATCATAGAAGGAAAGAAAGAGAAAGACCTAGATGCACCTACTTTACTCAAGTGAAGGAGAAAGTTGATATAATGTCATAACAAGCAGTCAAATCATTAGCAGAAGATAGAAAAGAATGGCGGTATTATTCCCATTGGGATAGATAGATATACAAGTTTTCACTGATAGTAACATAATATTGCACATATTTACATTTAGTACACTTAAGCAACATTATAATAATGATAATTATTCCTGACGCTATGAAATTTAGATTCACACATAATAAATATTAAAAAGAGAATAATAAATTCTCAAACACACCACGAAAATAAAACAATAGGGTATCCTTATATAAAATTGTGCATTCAAGTAACACAAATAATGTGTCAAACATTAGAAAACTAAGATGTAAGCACCATTCTTGCTCTAGCCACAGAAAGGAAGATCAGCTTATTTGCTGTATCGCCTGAATCGCTTCTGAGCAGAATATTACCTCTGCATTTAATTTCCTAAAAGCCATGATTAGATTAACCAATACACCGGTTTAAAAAATTTCAGCCAAGTGCGAGTCGGACTCGCACACGAAGTGTTCCATACCACCCCACAACACGGGTACGGAACCCTAAAAACATGGTAAATAATTCCACTTGCAGAAAGGATCAACTTAACTTGACAACTTATATAGGATCAACTTAACTTTGATATATTAAACTCTATGTATATAAATGGTTTTAATAAATAAGTCGGTCTTAGATAACTTCCTAAATAATTAACTATTTGTAATTTTTAGGTTTTTTCCTACATGTGTGCTATAGACCTACTTGTAAACTTTTAAGTAAGCTGGAAGTGCCCAATAGGTTTTGATTCCCTTGCGGGTGTCAAATATTTGTAGGTACGAAATTGATTATGAAAAGTGCAATAACTTTTCTCGCATCGAGTTAAAAGCCTGATTTTTTTACAACACCATGGGGCCGTAAACTTCTGTAGGAGGTATTAGTTTAACTTGATATCTCATATGGAAGCCGAGCAAAAGGGTCTTGACAGGCGGACTGACGGACAGACGGACAACAAAATTATCCTGTAAGTTTTTTTATTTTTAACTTTTTTTTTAAACTATGACCTAAAAACTAGGCTACTAAAATTTATCATGGGACACCGTGACTGGAATAAACTAATCGGGATGGAATTTAAAAGTAAGTTCTGATTCAGTTTTTTTTACGAACTTATTAATTAAAAGACATGGCTATATATTATCGTTTTTAGGTTGTACAGTAATAAAAATCCTGAAACTAAAAATCAACAGGCTTCAATCTATTTCCTTTCCAAATAATGTTACCTTGAATTCACTTGATCCCATTTACCTACACACGTAACATAGAAGAGGCGTGCGCCCATCGGTGTAACTACGTCGAATCTAGGTTACCTCTAGTTTACATTCTCAACTGCGCTATAAAATGTATCTACGAAACGTATCGAGTCCAGTTTTATTACATAAAAACGATTATTAGTAGTTTATGCTACAAGGGTGCAAAGGAATAAATTACGAGGACGATTCAAAACACGAGCGTAGCGAGTGTTTTAAACGTAACCGAGTAATTTATTGCTCTTACGCCCGTGTATCATACTACGTTTTTCAATGCATAGTGTGAGGAAATAAAAGCGAATATAATCTTGTGAACTTTAAATTATGATTGGCTCAAAAGGATTGTATCCAGAGCCGTTAAACAGTGGAAAAAAAGTATAACATCTATGGTACACAGGAAAGGCTGCAGGTTAGCCAACCATTGCAAACAAATAAAAAAAAAATAATAATAAAGCCCTAGGGCAAAATAATCGACTTTCTGTTCGGTTTTGATGCATAAAAAGTGGGCCTTTACGAGCACATGCATTGAAAAATATATTAGGGCACCTTAGTGTTAAATCACGAACGCTCCAATTTCAAAACTTCCTGCACATTTTTACCGGGCTAAATTAAAAAAAGGATCTGCATCGGGAACATTTTCGCCCGACGATTTTTTAAGGTCATCCTTTGTCGGCTAGCACTGAAAATTTTAATTCAAGAGAATGGTCGAATTTTTGATGCCCATTTATAAACGAATGTTTTGTTAAAATATTGTTATAATCTGCCTTTTTAAATACGTTATCAAGTAGACCTGAACTGTATGATAAAACATCAGTATGAGTTCAGTTCTGCTTGATACTTTGTAAATGAGGTGCTAAATCTCGGGTCACCCATGCTCTTTTAGGGTTCCGTACCCGTGTTGTGTGGTGTCTATGGTGTTTACACATGCATGTGAAGAGTCATTTTGTGCATGACTCTAAGTCGTGAAAGCATTCTGGGTCGACCGCAAAATCTACGGAAATCGGTAACGGTACATCGCAACTGCCTGTGACCATTCTCTCTGAACTACATTTTAAAGAAAGTGAAATTTTTATGTTTTTAAATTGAAAGCAACCTAATTGTAACAGTCTATTTCACCAAATTATTGTACCTTCTTTAAGTTTAGAAACTTATCCTGGCCAAAAATATCAGTAAGGAGCTCTTGTTACTTCAAAGTCGAAATAGAGTTATAAGTAGAGAGTACTTCAGTTTATTAGTTTCATCTTTGAAAGTTAGATCTAATATTCATAATGACATACCTGCAGCATCCTGTTTTTTTCTAAATGTGGAATTCTGGAATGTAATGTAAGGACTAAACAAGCTAAACAATAATGAAAAAAAAACGCAAATTCGAGGCAGGTCCATGAAAGAGTATATTCAGTGGAAGAAGCTTCAAAAGATTCTACAAAATTTCACACTACGATCCAACTGGGCTCCGAATAACGGCTAGAACACTTGAATTCCTTTGCGGGTCGCACCCAAGCCTTTTCCAAAATAAATGCCTATCCTCTTTCATAAAATTCTTCGCTTAAAGTATATAGCGGATCGTCAAAGGAGTAAGGGAAATGACGAAGACTGGAGTGTTAATGACTGATCCTTATCGTCATTTTCGTAGCTCGACAGTGGCCTTGGTGTGACCTCTTTTGTTGCTTTGTAAGCCTAAGTTTAAGTTTTCAAAGTCTGCGTTTGCCTTTACTTTGAGTAAAAGCGGCTGTAATGGCAAGTCCATAAAATTTTTATAGCAAATCCTTTTGTAAATGGCGAAATAAATTCACCGAGTCACATATTTTACAACATGGTTTTTGCTCCCTAAATAATGAACTGCTTTTGAGTTTTTAATCCAATTCTTTTATCGGCTACGTATTTTTCTCTAGAACAAAAGATAACAGGCGAACTATTTTTGCGCGCAAATGAACAAAGGTTAGAAACGAGAAAAATATCAAGTGTGAAATAAATCTCCACAGTAACACTCGTCATACAGTCTTTTTAATAAAACTGGAATAGAGCTGATTTATGTGTTTTGTCTGGACGAAACAAGATGGCGCCTGTAATATCTGCATAGAACCCGTATGCGTCGGTTCCAAACCGCAATTTTCCAGTTTTTCTCTCTGCAATACGATTTCAAGCAAACGGTTTGAAAATTATTTTCTTTTCAAATCGTTGCAGTAGAAACACTAGAATCATGATTTATTATATGGGAGCAATGTTTTAAACAAAAATGTGATTTCTTACATACATTCTTAATAAACTCACGCCTCTCTCCCAGAGGGGTAAATAGAGACAACAGATTTCCAACGATCCAAATTTCGCTTCTTGCACATCCATCAGAATCTTGTCATACAAAGTCTTCTATTCCGGGTACTTGTGCCCTTCTTCAGTATTTAGCCTTCAGTATGGTCGGCATACGACATTTTAGGGTTCCATACCCAAAAAGAAAAACTGAGGCCTATTAATGTCACTCTGCTGTCCGTCTGTTCGTAGGTCACAAGTCTTTAGCTCGTTTAAAAATGAGTTACAGATAAGTAATTTTTAAATTTTGTGTAGAATGTTGACCCAAAACCATTTATTGAATTAAAATTCATTTAAATAATTTTTCAGGACAGCTTCCAAAAATAAAAAACAAAATTTTTTTCTTACTCTGGCATGTAGGGTGTCATTATTTAGAGTTTATCGAGTAGTGTTATGTAATATGCGCAGTCGCCTTGTTCGGGATCTAGTAGGGATTATACGACTTCTTGAATTATACGACTTTGTTTTCGCTTTGACTTCTTGTTTTAATTATTTTTTTATAATTATATTCAAACTAATTATCACACACACATTAAGAGAGGGGAGCTCTGAACCTCGTAGGGCACTCGCTTATCGTGATTGGAGGTATTTTACTCCTTGAGGACTCCAGCAGGAATATTATGCAGTCACGTTTACTTCGTCAAGACTCTAGAAGAAATATTATGGAGAGAGCCACTTTCACATCGATGGGAAGGAATTTTGCTCGTGTTGTGTATGAAAGATCTTTTATACTGGATCTGTATTTATTTTTGGAAAATATGAAATTAATCAGTCAATGGGACGTATGTCGATCCATAAAGGTTATTGATTGCCAATTAAAGACGAACAAATAGTCCTTTAACCTACCTACAAAACCTAGCCTTACCTAAACCTAACATATTGCCTAGTTATATGTTAGACTATAATACATTCTCCAAAAATAAAGAAATTGGGGTTTAGTTTCATACCATTTTAGTTACAGGGTCTTACTCAAAAACAAAACTAGTAAGAAATTTGGATATTCTTAATTTTTGTATATTTCATAATATAAAATACTGAAAACGCTGATTTATAACGAAGTTTTATCAAGTATTTACCTGAAAACTCAAAAAAATACATTTCATTACCTATTTTATTCCAAAAATATGTTTATTGCAGGCTTAAACACTTGAGATAACAAAATTCATTAAAAGCCTAAAACCATGGACTAAAACGAATATAATAAGTTTATATCGCTATAACTAATTCAATATTTGATGTTGAATTTTTTATTTTCTTATATCTTATGACACAAATTGTAAAGAAAAAACAAGTACCTACAACCTCCCAAATTAATCACAGTTTATGTTGATTGTACTGTACAGTGACAGTATTCACTCGGAAACAACTTTGATAACCCCTCTGGGATATAGTTGTGATGATACGATTTGGTTTGCTTTATTAAAATTCAAGAATGAATGAATGTCTGGCAGATGGCCCCTCTCACCAGATAAAGAACTAGTCGCTACAAAGACTTAACTTTTCAATATCGTGCCGCTACATATTTTATGGGACAACGGCAACTTGTCTAACTCATTTAGTGATGGGACACCTAGTGCAAATTTTAAAAGTATAACGAGAAACATAATGATCACTTATTTTTCGTCTGTTTCACTAATTATGGGTCACGGACCATTTTCTCAGGAATGGCTTGAAGTAGGAAGTTGTCTTAAATCTGAAACTAGTTGCGTTAATCGACTTATATAATTATTATAAATTATAAACAATACTATGTGGCTGTGGCTGTGGCCCTGAGGCTTGGTTGCCATGTTTGCGAGGAACATACTTGCATCTGCAACTCTACGGTGGACACAAAAGGTCACCACGGCTTGAGCTGCATAAGATGTGCAGGTAGATTTCCACGGCACCATGCCTTAAATGAAATAATCCGCCTAGCACTCGTCTCAGCCAACATCCCTTGCACCCTGGAGCCCCCTGGCCTTAGCCGGACAGACGGTAAGCGCCCAGACGGTCTCACCCTCGTTCCTTGGGAGAGAGGTAGATGCTTGCTATGGGATGCAACCTGCGTCAGCACTTATGCTAGTTGCCATTTAACCTCCACAGTCAAAACCGCCGGATCTGCGGCTGAGAGCGCCGCTAGGCAAAAGCATACCAGATATGAAGATCTGAAACAAAATTACATTTTTATTGCCGCCGCATTTGAAACGACCGGCGTATGGGGCTCTGAGGCCAAGACATTTCTGAAGGCACTCGGAAGAAAAATAAAAGACAGATGGCAAGACCACCGCTCAATGTCGTACTTGGCGCAAAGGATTTCCATTGCAATCCAACGCGGGAACGCAGCGAGCGTAATGGGAACCTTTGTGCCGGGTACGATGAGGGGCGGTCTTTTTCATAGTTAGGGTTTTATTTGTAAGTTAATTTTGTTTTTATAGTAGGTTTATTTTAAGCATTGTAGTTAGTGTATATTTTAAGTATTATTTATAATTTAGTATTCTTTACGTTATTTAAGTTTCTTGTTAAAAAATTAATACTATGTTAAATTAATATATTATATTAAATATCAACTAGAAACCGCTATAAAGACCGATATTTCCCTTTTCTGATTTTTATTTTTTATTACATTTTTCACAAAAAGTTTGGAAACCGCAAATATATTTTTTATGAACGCATCTTATGGTTTTATGATTATCATTATATTGTTGAGTAACCTTTAAAACCCTCGATGAACTTCAAGAATTTTAACATTAATTTTATAACTGAATTGAAAAATTTAAAACGTATCCCACGCGTACCTTTGTATTGTTTCCTATAGCGTCGTGGTCATATCAAAGAATTGATCATAAACTATTTTTAGGGTCACCTCACTCGACTCCGCTTCACTCGGCTCCCGAATATATTATGATCATCAGCAACATAAAACGCGCTTCCTTGCTTCGCTCGTCGTCGCACCTATTTTTGGCTTTTATAGATTTACTATTTCATACTTATTATATGGCCAATTTTACGACATATCCACGAAATAATAATTACCTACAACATCTTTATGAACGGAGATCTGTGTATATTTCAGAGAATTTACGTCATTATAGGACATGGTTTTCATAATTTTGACCTTGTCACTTGAGAATTATAGACATTATACTGATTGTGATGTGTGATTGCTTATAAAAAAAGTGGTCTGTCTCTGTCTGTTTACTCATCTATCCTCTAGCTGTCAAATAAGTCTGAAGCAAATCATTATAAATTTATCTTGAAAGCAAAGGACACATTTCTAAACAGCCATTACTCAAGTGACGTCACACGAAAGCAAATGGAACATGCAGCCTTTTCGTAAAAATATTCATCATCATGAGGTTTCTTAGAACAAAACTTCGAAAATAGGGCTCATTAAACCTAAATCTCGAAACGGTTTTCGAATTAACACTTTAACATAATTTTAATTCGAATTATTATTGCACATCGTGACACTGGGTACCTTTAAATCACAAAATTTTTCTTATTGTTAAAAATTATAAATAATTGCCACGATATTATTTCATCTAAGGCTTTTTAGAAGTGTTACCGAGTGCGGACTATCACTAGAAAAATATACCATACGTGTATGTGTATGTGTATGTGTATACTCTCACATTATCATCCACACCCTAACCTCACACTCTCTAAAACATGCAAACGCCCTCCCACATCAAACACACGCTTTTACTGTAAATAGTTCGTTTTATTAGTTTATTAACTTACCAGTTTATATTTTAATAAATTAATGTGACGTGTAAAGTGTAAGGTAATTTTTTTGTTTATTAAACTTTTTTTATTATTATGGATTAATTAAATTGTACCTTATAGTATTAATATATTTATATTAATATATTTATATTGATTATTATAATATTAATATATTATAATACTAATAAGGTCATTATAACAAGTGATTATTGTCCAATTTGTTAGTTTAAACTAATTTTATTAGTTTATATTTAAATGTTTTATTTCTTTCAGGTTTAGAGTTTGTCTATCTGGGTTGTCTACCTATATTTACGCGCCATGGAAAGTTGAAAGATTGAGAAGGTTGCTAATTTTAACAGGATCCTTCAGAGCCTTTTCAAAAAGCATGCTCCTGTAAAAAAAAGTTTTTCATCTCCCTGCACAAGATATCCGTGATTACATGAGGAAACGTGACAAAGCAAAGATCAAATTTATAAAATATTCAAACAATGAAAATTTTAAATACTCGTACTTTAAAAAGCTACGCAATTGCTGTACTGAGAGGTGTAGGGACGCAAAGAGACGCCACATTCATATTTCCATTGACAACATCAACCCTGCTCAAGTTTTGAAAATCTTGAAAACGTTAATTTGATCACGTCTCTTATTTTCGCAAAGAGTTAAAATGGTTGCCAATCCATCTTCGCCGAAATTTTCATATTTTATCGTACCTATTTAACATACTTAAGAATCCACTTTCCCCCGCTTACCTTCGTAAGCGTTTTGAATTTTTAATCAGAGATACCCCACGTTCCGGAACTATGTCACTCCTTAAAACTCCAATACACAATACTGGTGCTTATGGTAATTCTGAATGCTCTTCCTCATTGTATTCGCGACTATCGTACTATCAGTTCATTCAAGAAAAAGCTGAAAGATTGCTATTTTTTAGCTTTTTCTTGAATAAACTGATGTTCTAATAAACTAATACATCTTTTTGTATATAAATTCAATATTATACGTATGTTTATGGTATAAATGTTATGAATAAAATAATAAAAGAAAGTACATTATTATTTAATATTAAAGTTTATTCTTGTAGGCAAACTTTATTTTTGTGCACGTGTGCGATTAGGTACTCGTATCTAAATTTTAATTAAAAAAAAAAAAAGTTTTAAAAATGTTAAATTGTTTAAAAATTAACTTTTGGCTTACTTAAATTTAATAAAATGATAAAAAAGAAGAATAATTAATATTTCAAACAAAGTTAAATATAATGCAATACACACAAAAAAACATCAACGTGAAAAAGGGGCCGAGTTCAGTACACCGAAAAAAGAATTGATGAAATTTTATTTCATTTGCTATGTGTATGGATTCGTTTATCTGAAACTATAGTTAAAATGAAAATAATAACAAAAACAACTTTTTCATTTCGTTCAATATCTCATACCTTTTTTAGTGTTTAAATAGCTGTTATTCTAAAAGGACGTAAGCGCATTTTTTTATCTTTATTCAGGTTAATAAACAGTTACAACACGTCACATGAACAAACAACACAAACAAACCTAAGTAACCTATTAATATTCTTGTATATTTGTTTATGTAAGTCTATGATATCTATTAAAATTAAGTTTAATTTGGTAGGTTATTTGTTTTTACAATTTATTGATTTTCATTTAATTTACTCTATCTATATCGTCTATCCCCCTATTTTTTCTTTTCTAGTGACACTTCTTCACCACCCAAAGGTTGGCTGGAAGAAATCGCTTTAAGTGATAAGTCCGCCTTTGTACAAAATTATGCTTTCAATACTCTGTTTTCTTTTATGTCTTTTGTGTACAATAAAGTGTCAATTCATTCATTCAATTCATTCATTCATTCATTCATTAATAACCATATACAGACAACAATTGTTTTTGAAAGCTCATTACAAACACCTTACATAAGAAGTTTAGATAAATATAATAAGATAAAGAAATATTTAAAAAGGAAAGAACTTTTAACATTATGATAGAATAATAGTGAGTTATTGTGAAGTAAAGCAAAATGATTTGATTCATGTTGCAAAACATTATTTAAACAGGCCTATGTTCAGCAGTGGACGAATACGGGCTGATAGATGGTTTTAAACCTTTTTTTGGCGAAGCCGATAATATGTACTGCATGGCCTTTGTACTGAACTCAGCCCCTTTTTCACATTTAAGTTTTTGGTAAGATGTGTGCCTAGCTCCGCCCATTGGATTAGTTTTGCTGCTTTCTCGCATCGCTCGCTTGCATGCTGCGAGCAGTCCTCGACAGGCAGGATAAAACTCTTGAGCTACAACTCCGTTTAAAGATGATTTAATGTTAACTCTTAATTGCTTATATACTTCAGAGTTTCTCAAAAAGCTACAGGTTTTTCTCTTTGATTTGTTCCTAATGCTCTTTATGAACCTTTTACTTTGATATTAAATAATAATTGGCTTAGTAGCTCTCATTATAGGTATTGAGAGAGAAAACAGAAATATTCGAAATTCAAAGATTGGAAATTTATAGAAAAGAAAGGGTACTTTGTATACTATTTAGGGTTTGTATGATCACATCTCATATTTTGTTCTGAGGGCTTTTACTTGTTTTATTATGTTTCGTTTAAAACAAAACTCTGTTGTTATCGACTCTACGCCCAGCACTATCTCTTCTCTACCCGTTCACGAAGAACCAAACTTTAAGTTACCTATAGGTAAGATACTGACCAAATCTGCGGGTTTATACCCCACTTATCTACAATGAACTTGTGAACTAAATTTATGGGAAAACCTTTTTCAACCTTTTTCGTGAACTGACTTCTTCTAAGCTCATTAATTAATATTCTAGCATGAAACTGCTAAGGCACTAAATCTACATAATGTTGTTTCAAATGTGGAAATAGAGCGCTAAAATTTACTGAAGCCATAGGTATACCATAAACATAGGTATATTAGGTATACTATAATACTCAATATTAATCTATTTATGCATATACAAATACAAATACAAAATTATTTATTTCATTAAAACAATCATAGGTGTTTACAGGTTGTTGGAGCCTCCTTTTAGTAGTTGACTCCGCTTTTCCATAATAGTGGACAGCAAACTTATGATTTGCTTATTTATTTAGATTATTTAACATAACATATGATTAGCTTAGTAGTATGTGAATAAGTGACGGTTGGTCTGTGTAAGTGTGACTGAGATTCCCTATATAAAAGATTAAACGACTTTTTCTAAGCTCGTTCTATCTTGAAACTGCTGAGGCAATAAATCCACATAATGTTGTTTGGAATGTGGAAATACAGGCTGGAGTTTGTATGGAATATTGAATTTGTATGGGGGTTAGCCCCATTGGCCACGATCAAGATGTACCTATGTTAAATAAAAGGACATTATGTGGTCCTTAGCTATCGACCTGATTCTAGAACGTAAACAATGCCACACTTTTCAGGGTTCTTTGAAAAAAATTAGGTCTCTCCTAACATTGAAAAAAAAAACCGGCCAAGTGTGAGTCGGACTCGCGCACGAAGGGTTCCGTATCATTATCTATAAAAACGGCAAAGAAAACATGCCTATTGTATGGAAGCCCCATTAAATATTTATTTTATTCTGTTTTTTAGTATTTGTTGTTATAGCGGCAACAGAAATACATCATCTGTAAAAATTTCAACTGTCTAACTATCATGGTTCATAAGATACAGCCTGGTGATAGACGGACAGCGAAGTCTTAGTAAAGGGTCCCGTTGGTACCCTTTGTTGGTTTGGGTACGGAACCCTAAAAAAAAACAATTTTTTTTGTTGGTCTTTTATTAAGTCAACATACTTGTAACCAATGCCTTAAGATATATATACTTTTATCTAAAAAAATATAATTTTCACTTCTCATGCTCGTAAAGTTCTTATGCTTGCTACAAGCGGACTAAAACTACGTTTTATTCTCTAGTTCATAAAAGTGTTTACTTCTTATAAGAACGTACATACAGCCAGTACAACATCATAGACAAACTTTTTAAAACTCAATAATGGTGGAAGAAATTAAAAAAAAATACTTTGGCGGGAAAGAGCTGTTGTTTTTCCTCAATAGGTACATATATTTAGTTGTTTATTTAAATTTGCATTAAATATTACCTACTGAATGTTAAATATGTCATTTGCTAGCAATATCACTGTTTCATTTCCTCGCAATCGAAGTGAAAAGCAGAGTGTATAACTCTGGCACAAAACTCATTTTATGCCCTTGTTGTACAATCTACTATTCAATAAACTTTTTTTTGTTTTTAAACGTTACGCAGAAGAACGCGGTTAAGAAGTCGCCTTGTTTTTTTTTTCATAAAATAGGAAATAGAAATATAAAGTTAATCTATTTAAATTAATTTTTTTCCACAAAATATTTCAGTATTAGCTAAAAACACTCCAATTTGTTGTTTCGCTGCGTGATTATTAGTATTACGCGTTCAAAAAAAAGAAGCCAATGAGCCAACATATAATCACCTCTATCAAAAACAAATAAAGTCTTTGCTATCAAAAACAAATAAGGTGTTTGGGACTTATTGTGCTGGACGGGTAATAAAAAAAGTTGCTAGGTTAGGCCATACGCTTAAGCAAGCAGAAGCCGCATCACATGCTCGTTCTTCGGCCTTGGGATACTTGGTTCGGCCTTCGGCCTTGCAAGTGTGATGTGATCCCATGCAAAAAAGGTTAGGCTATGCAAAAATAAATATACAAAATTCCTATATAAACACAGAAGCGTAGAAGAAAAAACAGAGCTTAAACAACTCGACATTTTGCCTCGCATGAGTAACAAAAATCCCAAAAAGAACAAAACAAAAAAGCTTTGCGAAACCTCCCATACATTTATGTTGACGATCTAATAATGATACCAAAATCTCATATAAAATAGGATTCGAGAAAAGATAAAAAAAATAAATTCCAGGTTTTTTCCCTCTCAGAAAGAGTAGCTTGACATTTCAACCATGTAATAAAATAATAAATGTACATGAACTAAATTAAAGGTTTATTTAATTTATGTATCAATATATTTACGATTAAAATGATAGGTAAAATATATATTATACAAGGTAAAATCCAATCAGCCGCCCGAACCCATACCGGAGACCCGGCCAGGGACCAGGAACAAGGTTCAATGATCACCAACCGAGCCCCCAGCACGAATCCAGGCGGCCGACCAAATCCCATCCTATATACTACATACTAATAGGTTACATATATAAATACATGCCTACCTCCGCCCATTCGATTAGTCTTGCTAAGAAGAAGGGCAAGAAACTTAGCAAGATCATGTCTTTTTTTTCAACATAAAACTTATACTATACAATATATTACTTATATCTACTTTAACCAAGGGATAAGAAAATACAAGACAGCAGGAATTCAGGTTAATGAAAAAAAGAAAAACATATATATCTTTGTCTACCTGTCTCATATAGTCTTTTTCCTTTTACAGTCTGTAATCAATTAATGTTTACACCTTAGAGGAATCATAAGTTAGGAAATTATACTATTTAATTAAATTATAACTTACTATCATTATCAGTGTAACACCATGCTTTACCATCATCCAAATATTCATTTATTTTATAATATGTGGTTGCGCTGATTATCGCATTTAAATCTGCCGCCATTGATAAAACGCATGCATTTAATGTATTTATTTATTTTGATAAGGATAATTGGTTGATTGACATATCTGGCCTTTCCTGTGCCCATCTCCCTCCTGCACATACCTTACTAGCATACAAGAGCGAGACAGCGACTGTTTTCGCTCGGCAGCCGCGACACCTCGCGGTGAAAAATGGAACTGATCGAGTCGCAAATGAGCAAGCAAGCTAGTGGATTGTTGTGTGGTTTAAATATTTTTGTAAATCGAAGTATAGACCGAAATTGTGCGTAACCTCTCTTCAGAACTTCAGAACCCTTGTGCCCAGTGTAATTTTGGTGGATTCCTTGGTTCAGTGGAAGACCACGACAAGCTGACTTGCCGGCCGGCATCCGTGCATACATCGATAACTCCAGGAATAAGGTATTGTGCATTCCTTTCTTTACCGAACGATTTTCTCTTGTCTTATTTTACCAAAATCGTTCAATTAGTCCTTCCCTCTGTGTCAGGATCGTGTCAATCAATCATACAGTCCATTTCACCCGTCCGCCATAGTTAGCCCGCGCCACCATTTTGTTGGTCCATATCGACCCGGATTTCTGAATCATTTGGTCGAATTCACATTATCGTAGATTCTGATTCAATAGGGAATGATCGCATCTCACACCTAGATAATTGAAAACATAGGCATTAGGGAGGTACCAGATGTAATTGTACGCGTCTTTCGTATTTTGTAGTTTCTGTTATACATAGGTATAGGTAGTTAGTTATACCGCATTGGATTGTTTTCGAATATTTCGCTTCGATAAATAGTTTGCCGGCACGGGTCGGTCGCGCTCAGTAATTATTTCTATTTACCCACTTGTTGATTTATTCAAACCCACAACTAGGTAAAAGCTCAAATATAATTGTAGTTTGTCCGCACCGCACAGTAAGAAGTATCCGCATATGTACAAATACCTACCTGTTATTATCGGTCTATCTTGGTTGTCGCTGCGTCGTTTATCGGTTCTCCGCCGCTTTCTTACGAATATTTGTTTGGTTTGCAAATTAGTAGGTACCTAAGTAGGTATATAGACGTACAATATCGCGATGCCACCTAAACATAATCCTGTCGAATCACAGTTAAAGTTACTGTACGCTAAACGTAATACGTTGTATTCTCGCATGCAGTCTATTTTCGATAGATCAAAAGAAGTGTCTAGTGAAACGAATAAAGAATCCTTTCTGAGCTCGGTAGAAACTATAGACCAGTTGCGTTTGAGCTTTGAGGAAATTCTTGATAAAATAAATAGTTTGGAATTGGAAGCCAATCCCGATTTTGATGTTGACTATGGGTCTTTGTCATCATTTGAGGATTTGTTTTGTTGCGTCAAACGTGTAGCGAACTCATTTAATGTTCCCAGCTTAGACACAAAGACACACATAGTTCAACTTCCACTTACAAGCGATAGACCAAGGCTAGCTCCCATACCAATACCGGAGTTTGATGGGGATATTAAAAACTGGCCGTTGTTTTATGCTAGTTTTGAAAATACGATTCACAAAAATAATAGTTTGACCGATCATGAAAAATTGCATTATCTTGTAAACAAACTAACTGGTAAAGCTAAATCAGTTTGCGCCGGCATTACGCTCTGTGCCGAAAACTATTTGTTGATTTTGGATACTTTGAAAATTAAATTCGAAGATAAAAGATTAGTAACAACCGCTTATTTAGATCAAATATTTGAATTGAAAAATATTTCTACTTGCAATGAACAGAACTTGGAAAACTTTCTTGTCATCTTTGCGTCATCTGTCCGTGCGATAAAAAACCTTAAGGTCAATGACCTAAGTGATTTTCTGTTTCTGTATATTGGGCTTAAAAAGTTAGACTCAGAAACTGTTCGATTATTTGAAATGGACAAGCGTGGCACCGAGCTGCCTACATTCGAGGAATTGGAAAAATTTGTCCGAGATCACATTAAAATATTGCAACGCACCTCATCAACCAAACATGAAGTTACGAAGAAAGTTAGCACTAGCTCCGAACGTCGAATGGATGCGTCATTGAGGCCACACAAGTCCACGTATACTTACGTAAATGTCGAGAACACGACTTCGCAATCGCTGTGTTCGTTGTGCAATGCTCATCATGATCAAATATACAGATGTTCTAGTTTTTTGAAGCTTACGCCCAGTGAGCGTTACAAAATTGCGCGAGTTAATAATTTGTGCCTTAATTGCCTTAGTGAAGGACATCGCCTCACAGTCTGCAACTCGAATTCTAGTTGTCGAAAATGTCAAGGCAAACATCATACATTGCTTCATTTCGAAAATGCCGCATCCAGTGTGAGCACGGTTAGATTGTCGAGCGGTAACAACAACTCGTTATTCGTAAGCTCTGCGCAAGTGCCTGATAGCGACCGCGGTGTCGCGCTGCCGCCGCCAACTCCTGCGGACTCGGAGCACATGCTTGCCGCGGAGCACGCAGATGACGTAGCCTTGTGTTCGTTGTCGAATGCACGAACGCCTACGACGGTTCTCCTAGCGACCGCACGCGTTATAGTCATTGATGCGTATGGAAAAGAACATATTGTTCGCGCGATTTTGGACGTTGCGTCGCAGAGTAATTTTTTGACTCGTAATTGTTGTCAGCGACTAGGCTTAAAAGCTAATGACCGCCCCGCATGTTCTGTTGTTCGTGGTATTGGAGGTTCAACAAAGGCCATTCAAGGCTCTGTGGAAATTAAATTTCATTCTCGTTTTGATTCCAGTATTAGTTTCGATATGGATTGTTTGGTAGTAGACAAAGTGACAGAACGTTTGCCGACGGTCTCAGTTAATACATCTTTTTTGTCGAATTTTAGCGACTTACCGTTGGCTGATGACACATACGCAGTTCCAGGAGACATTGAGATGTTGGTTGGAGCTTCGATTTTCCCCCACCTCCTGCTATCGCGTAAAGTTAAAGGTCATTCTACGCATGCTGCGCCGTACGCTCTGGAAACAGTTCTTGGATTTGTTATAGTTGGTTCCGCTCCCGCTCGTGTATGTAGCTACTCGACTTTGTCCTACTGTTGCGCTGCTGAACCGTTGGAGGCCACCGTTCGTAAATTTTGGGAAATAGAAGAGGTCAGTGTCCCACCCATACTAAGTCCAGATGATAAGCTTTGTGAGAAGATCTATAATCGCACGACTACTCGAGATGAAGATGGTCGTTACGTAGTCGCGCATCCCTTCAAGGGTGATACTTGTTCGTTAGGAGACTCCCGTAAATCGGCTGAAAAAAGTTTTCAATGTTTGGAACGGAAAATGCAGTCGTCTCCTAAGCTGAAGCAGGCTTACGATAAAGTTGTGAATGAATATTTAGACAAAGGCTATATTTCACCTTAGCACGCCGAAACTGAAGAGTCCAAGGAGGCCCCGTCGTACATAATTCCACATCATGGAGTTATCAGAGATGAAAAACTCACCACGAAGCTTCGTCTTACCCTGGATGGTAGTGCTAAAACTAGTAGTTCAGTCGCCATTAAGGACATTTTGTACCGTGGTCAAAACCTTCAAGGTAACTTGTATGCCATAATAGTTTTCGTTTTGTTTGTAATTGCGTTATCAGCTGACATAAGTCAAATGTTTCTTGGTGTAGGTATACGTGAATGCGATGCAATAAGAGAAAACTGGCGAACATGAGACTACCGAAACTTTTCGGCACTGAACTAACCATATCAACTGAAGTCAAATACCTAGGAATGATACTTGACAACAAGTTGAATTGGACAAAACACATGAACAACAAACTAAAAAAGGGAACCATAGCACTATGGCAGTGCAAACGCATGATGGGCAAAAAATGGGGACTACGCCCAAACATAATGCTATGGCTATACAAAGCAGTGATAAGACCAATGGTCTCGTACGGTGCCGTCGTCTGGTGGCCTAGGACGGACGCCGGCTATGTACAGAAAGAACTGGAAAAATTTCAAAGGCATGCTTGCATGCTTACCACAAGCTGCATGCGAACCACGGCATCCGCGGCCCTTGAGACCATCTTGGACGTCCCACCGCTACACCTGTTTATACAACAGGAGGCGGCGGTTGCAGCGTTCAGACTCAGGGCGGCTGGACAGTGGAAAAGCGATGACAGGGCACCACACACGCGCATTCTTGAGTTGGCCGTGTCCCACCAACCCATGATGGACGCACCGTGTGACAGAATACCTAAAAAGCATGTCTTTAATAGACAGTACAACGTCCAACTATTTGAGGAAACAGCAGATCACTCTAATATCCATGAGGTAAGGATATATACGGATGGATCCAAAACAAAGGTGGGTACCGGGGCCGGAGCGTACTCAGCTGAACTTAACATTCATAGGTCAGCAGCCTTGGGTAAGCACAACACGATTTTCCAAGCGGAATGCGTAGGAATTATCCTGGCCACAAGCGCGGTGCTCAGAAGGGAAGTTAAAGGCCTCAACATTCGTATACTTTCTGACAGCACGGCGGTACTACGAGCCCTAAGCAAGACTATTGTTAACTCTGGGCTAATACTACAGTGTCTAAATCAACTGGAAGAGGTAAGTCGACACAATAAAGTCACCCTCCAGTGGATAAAAGGACACAGCGGATCGCTGGGCAATGACGCGGCAGATGAACTGGCAAAGGAAGGTGCAAAAATGGAACCGGTAGGTGCTGAGCCACTGGTTCCCTTGCCCTTTAACCAGATACGAACCTGGCTGCGTGAGAGAACCAGCTCTCAACATGCTGAGCGATGGGCAAGTATGGCAACTTGTAGACAGACGAAAGCGGTTCTACCAACCGTGGACCGTCGCCTGACAAAGAAACTACTTCGTCTCAATAGGCTGAACCTTCGCATGATGGTAGGGCTAATTACGGGACATTGTAACCTCAACAGACATTTCTATAATATAGGTCTGACGGACAGTCCTCTATGCAGAGCTTGTATGGAGACCTAAGAAACGCCGACCCACGTGACGATAGACTGCGTAGGCGTCAGCACACAACGGGCTAAGATCCTCGGTGAACCGGGGACGCTTCGCCAATCCTGTGGCGACCTAGGCCGCCTCTTGGGATTCTGGCGAGAGCTGGGCTGGCTGGAATAGCCGGCTCCACACTTTCCACGCACAAAGGTCCAAGTAAGAGACTAGGTGCGGAAACCGAGCCCACCAAGAAGAAGAAGAAGAAGAAGACGTGAATGCGATAGTAGATTTCAACGCTTTTTGTATAGATTTTCACCGCAGGAACCTTTAAAGGTCTACGAATTTAATCGTGTTTGTTTTGGGCTCAAGTCAAGCCTTTTTCACGCTTTGCGAACCGTCAAGCAGTTTGCCGCTGACGAAGAGGATATTTATCCGAAAGCTAAAGAAACTATTGAAATTAGCTTGTCCATGAACGATTTCGTGTATTGCGTTGATAGTGAGGAAGAAGCTATCGTAATAGCCGCTGAAGTGATTCGTCGCATGAAAGCTGGTCAATTTGATCTAGTGAGATGGACTAGTAATTCACAAAGTGTTTTAGATTCGATTCTTCCAACTCATCGCTTTTCAACAGTCAATAAGTTTGACGACAATGATTCGCACAAGGTTCTCGGTTTATGTTGGTCACCTGCATCTGGCAGGTTTAATCTAAAAATTTGCTCCACTCCGAAAACCCGCACGTTAGACACCCCGCACATTAGACACCACGCACGTTAGACACCCCGCACATTAGACACTCCGCACGTTAGACAGCCCGCACGTTAGACAGCCCGCACGTTAGCCACCCCGCACGCTAGACACCTCGCACATCAGACAGCCCACACATTATACATTGACAAACATATACAGGCCGTCTCAGGTTAATGGGCCTTGGAGGGAAAGCACTTTAGACATAGAAGAAACCCGGCTGCATCTTTTTTCACGCCATGCTTTGTCAGACAAACTTGTCCAATCGTTTGGGAGCGTCGGAGAACGGACTATTTGCATACCTTACAGTCGCGCCAAAAATGGAATACTCCCTCCAATACTATTACTGTCGGTGCGGTTGTTATTTTGATAACGGAGAATACACCTCCTCTACACTGGCCTCTCGGTGTCGTTGAAGAAATATTTCCGGGCTCAAATGGAGTCACTCGAATTGTTCGCGTTAAAACATCAACCGAATCATATTTACGCCCGGTTGTACGTCTCTGTCCTCTGCCTAATCAACGGCAGTGAGATTATTATTAGATAACATTTAAGTATTATGGAAGGCTCCACTCTAGTAGGGTGGGTTCCACTTAGTTTAAAAATAGGATTAGATTAGTTTATTATTTGAAGGTAACCCTTCAAGCCCGGGGGAATGGTTGCGCTGATTATCGCATTTAAATCTGCCGCCATTGATAAAACGCATGCATTTAATGTATTTATTTATTTTGATAAGGATAATTGGTTGATTGACATATCTGGCCTTTCCTGTGCCCATCTCCCTCCTGCACATACCTTACTAGCATACAAGAGCGAGACAGCGACTGTTTTCGCTCGGCAGCCGCGACACCTCGCGGTGAAAAATGGAACTGATCGAGTCGCAAATGAGCAAGCAAGCTAGTGGATTGTTGTGTGGTTTAAATATTTTTGTAAATCGAAGTATAGACCGAAATTGTGCGTAACCTCTCTTCAGAACTTCAGAACCCTTGTGCCCAGTGTAATTTTGGTGGATTCCTTGGTTCAGTGGAAGACCACGACAAGCTGACTTGCCGGCCGGCATCCGTGCATACATCGATAACTCCAGGAATAAGGTATTGTGCATTCCTTTCTTTACCGAACGATTTTCTCTTGTCTTATTTTACCAAAATCGTTCAATTAGTCCTTCCCTCTGTGTCAGGATCGAGTCAATCAATCATACAGTCCATTTCACCCGTCCGCCATAGTTAGCCCGCGCCACCAATATGCCTTTTTCAATAAGCCCTGCTTAATATACAGTTTAAACTTATTCTCTGACAAAGTAAGGACCTCCTTTGGAAGTTTATTGTAAAATCTTATACCATGTCCAACGAAAGAGGTACTCACCTTGGCGAGTCTGATTTTTGGAAAAGCCAGTTTATGCTTATTTCTGGTTTCCTTACAATTGTGCTCACCAAGCCTTGGGAAAGACTCAACATTTTTTCTGACATATCTAAGGACTTGGTAAATATATTCACAAGGAATCGTTAATATATTAATTTCTTTGAACTTTTCTCTTAATGAATCCCGGTGCTTCATATTATAAATAAATAAATTAAAATAAAATTAAAATAAATAAATAAAAAATTCTTTCCAACTAAATTACTATATTATGGTATTTGCTATCCATCTAATAATAAATATTTATTTTGTGCACCACCTTCGCTGGAAGAAATCGCTATGTGTGATTTAGAATTAGAGTATTTGTCTTGTCTTGTCT
This sequence comes from Ypsolopha sequella, assembly GCA_934047225.1. NCBI lineage: Eukaryota > Metazoa > Arthropoda > Insecta > Lepidoptera > Ypsolophidae > Ypsolopha > Ypsolopha sequella. The sequence continues at coordinate 31,816,158 of OW203985.1, forward strand.
CGTCTTAAATACCCATGTCAATGAGTTTTTTAACGTTTTGTGATACCTTTAAAAAAAACATTAAAAATTTGTCATTTCTCGAAATATTTTCAATAGATTTGGATAGGCTTCTACTTGATTTATGTCCTTTCATTTAACATGTTTTGATCTTGGCGGCGCTTGGACCAAATTTTAGTTAGAATATGAAAAATAAATGATTGTACAGACAATTTTTATTATTACTAATATTTCTTCTGTGCTATGTATGGAGCTTATGCTGAAATGGTAAAAAAAATTCGTTGTTCTAATGGAAAAGTTACATACCTACTTTATTACTAAAATATTCGTGGTTTAGATCCAATGTAAACTAACTATCTCAAGATTGGGTAAGTCACATATCACCTGACTCCAATCCAATCCAATTCATCAGCCAATATCGGTCCACTGCTGGACATAGGCCTCTCAAGGGCACGCCATATTTTTCTATCCTCGGCCATCCTCATCCAGCGACTACCGGCAATCTTTTTTAGATCGTCAGTCCAGCGAGCTGGCGGGCGTCCTACACTGTGTCTGCCGGTTCGTGGTCTCCACTCCAGAACCTTTCTCCCCCATCTGTTGTCGGTTCTTCGGCTGATATGGCCAGCCCATTGCCATTTCAGCTTGCTTATCTTAGAGGCTATGTCAATGACTTTGGTTCTTTGACGAATCACCTCATTTCTGATATGATCTATCAAAGAAACTCCGAGCATAACCCGCTCCATAGCTCGCTGAGTGACTTTGAATCGGGGAATCACCTGACTAGTTTCACTGTAATAGTAAAGTCTCTTCAGAGGGAAACAGGATTACGCAGCGCTGCCCCGTTTGGCACTGCGGATCGCAGCGCGTTGAGCTCCCTGCGAAATTGGTGCGGGGGTGTTGGGGGGGACGGTAAGCGGAGCGGTTGGTCATTCGTGTACAAAATGTATTTTTGCTTTACATCACTCATCAGATCACATCACACACACTGAACTCACTTTATCCCATCGAAAGGGTCATTCATATACAGGATGTTAGGGAAAGTACTTTGTTCCTTTAAACCACGTTTTGTATGAGTGAAGTACATTGCATTAAAAACATAAATAAAATTAAAAAATAATAAAAAAAAAACCAGAGAAAATATAATTTAAGTGGCTAGCCCTATTTCTAAGCTCGCTATTTCAAACAATTATATTTCTAATAATTCCTATTTCTAACACTCGAAGTACCATTGAAGATGTTATTGCTCGTGGCATAAAAACGGTACAAAGTTCAAAAGTGTGTAACCCGAGATGAGCTTGACTGTACCACAAATTACACACGGCGCGCAGCGCGCTATGTTGCGTTCTGAACTAGGGTTGAACAATTTAATGATTTTTTTTTTATATAAAACTTTTTATATAAAAAAAAAATAACACGCGTAACATACTTTGTTATACATATAGCACACGTGGTTTAAAGGAAAAAAGTACTTTTCCTAACAGCCTGTATATTTCTTCCAAATAACATAATTATGTACAATCTTAAATTAAGGGAACATCATTATTGTTTATATATATTTAGAAGAAATCAATCCTCAAGATTGACCCTTTCGATCGGTATCATTAAAATACAGAATGTTTTTTTTTATTTAATATTTTGCGCGTTCAAGTCCCGACTCAAAGAAGTGATATGAAAAATCTTTGAAAAGCAGTCATGCCTATTTTTGAAAATAAAGGAATCGTTTAATGCTACGAACTTAAATTAAAAATGAGTCTCCTTAAAACATTTTATTTTGTACTCTCAAAGAATATTTTAACATAAAAATATCTGAGGAAACGAAGTACATACTGAAACCCTTTTGTAACAACTTTTCTTCTTCTATCAAAGTAAAAGTACGCAACAGTATTCAGGCCACGAACGTGAAATTCTAAAATGGGAAACAATTTGCAATCAACCGTTCTTTAGTGAATAAATTAAACATTTCCACCCTTAAATTAGCAGAGTTTTTCGAGTTGTCGAGATTGTAACTGCTGTTCTTTGAAGAAAAATAATTTACTTCTGGAGAATTTGTTGCTTAACTTTACAAACAAATATTTACTCTGGTATTTATTCGTTATGTTAATCTCAAATATACTTTTATTATTTTAAGTTTTGATCAAATGCAAACAGTTTGAGAAGATTTTTTTGTGCGACATCTATTATGTTTTCGGTAAAACACTTCCATTACTTGAAAATGAATGCCTTAGCTAGAGAAAAGAACCCTAAAAAGAACTACAAGCGCCATCTCTCGGTAGGCCATGGAATTGTTTTGAGCGCTTGTTCAGTACTGAGAAAGTCTGTATTCCGCGACAGTGCTAGGGAAAATAGTCAACTGGTAGTAGAATCTTAGTGGTACAGAGCTAAAACTCTAGATGGCATTGTCGATAATCTTGAAAATTAATACATAATTTTAGGTAGACAGTCAGTAGGTAGGTATATTAAGCAACAGAGCGGGTGTGCGGGCGATTCCATACTGACATGTATGTAATTCGCGTACTTTATGTCAAAAAACAATAGTTAAGGAAGGAAATACAACAATAATCATCATCTTTGGCCAGCGCCTTCGCGAACGGATTAATGCCAGTAGGATTATATATAATGTAATTTTTTGCACATGCATTAAAAACGTCATTTGATACAAGTGCTAGTGTCAATATATCTCGTCCCGACTGAAATCAGTCGAGACATGAAATAACCATCTCACACTAGAATCAAATTCTACTATTTTGCCCCATGTTTTGTAATGACTGTGGTAAATTTAGCTTTTTGGAGCTAAATAAAATAAATAAAATAAAAAACTGGCCAAGTGCGAGTCAGACAGTCAGAAGGGTTCGTATAGAAACGGCAAAAAAAACATGTCTGTTGTATGAGAGCCCACATAAATATTTATTTTATTCTGTTTTTTAGTATTTGTTGTTATAGCGGCAACAGAAATATCTGTGAAAATTTCAACTGTCTAACTATAACGGTTCAAGAGATACAGCCTGGTGACAGACGGAAAGACGGACGGACAGACAGACGGACAGCGGAGTCTTAGTTATAGGGTCCCGTTGGTTACCCTTTGGGTACGCAACCCTAAAAAGGTGTTCGTTAAGCCAATTTGAATCTTTTTTTGTGTAAAGAAAAAATATTTAAGGCAATATTTCAAAAATACGCGTGCTTATTTTCTGGACAAGTTATGAAATACACGAAAATCTGTAATCACTTTCTGGTATATGCATCATGACTATACATTCCAGGGTTTTGTAATTGTAATTGAAAAACATGTAAGGATAAATTTTCCTGGATAGAAATAATTACTGAAATGAGGTCTTAAAACACACTTTTTCTCTTCGTTTGATGAACAGGAACGAGTACAGGTGACCTAAAAAGGCCAACTTGGGTGAATCATGAAATGATTTGTAAGTAGGATAGAGTCAGAGTTTCTTCATACGTGCAAAAGAGACGGCATTACAACAGAATCATGATATGATTCACCCAAAGCGGCCTTTTTAGAGGACCAGGGGAGCTATTCCAGAGGAACAGTCAAAGGGAGACTTCTAAAACTTGGGCTAAAAATGTATGGAGTTCGACAGATAAAACAGGTTTTTACGGCCGAGAAGGCTTTTTTATCAGACTTGGAATTGCCCACCAGTACTCAAACATATTTTAATAGATGGGTTTCAACAATATCGAGAGTTTTGATTTTTGAAATTATGCAAGCTATTTTTTATATAAAAAACCAACTTTATTACAAGTAAAGTCCACAGAATGCTTATTAAAATTATGTTAATGCTCTTCCCTAGATGGAGTTAATTATAAAAAATAAAACATTAGTTTAAAATATGTTATTTTGCACATGCTATGCAGGCACAGAATCTAGCATATTTTGAGCAGGTGTATTAAAAATGATATTATGGTCATACTTATTATTGGATTTTCCATAAGAAGGATTTAAGAATAATTAAACAATTAGATTATCTTTTGTTTTTAGGGTTCCGTAGTACCTAAAAGTTACAAAAGGAACCTTTATGGTGAGACGTACGTCCGTATACCATAGCCTCATAAATTTAGCACTGTTAAAGATTTTGCACAAATTGCACAAATTTTGCACAAAAATAGCATTAATTTTGTCATATATCAGTGTAAAAAAATATATGAAAAATTTGAAATTGTTCAAAATTTTGTTTTTTGCTTGCGCGACGCCGTCATGTACGGTCGCGTTTTATAAGTTTTATTTGTTCACATTAAATAATAATCTAGTTCACGAGTAAGCAATTATTTGGCAATAAGTGTGTCATACGTGAGTGCTAGTGAGTGATGAATATGGACATTTAATCTAACATTACAATGTCAAACCCAGCAGAGAGCCCGTTTAACCGCAGCTCCTTGATTCGGAGGAGCCCTCCGCCAACCCTTCCATGTCCAGAGGACGACGGGGCCCCTAGTGTACCAGCCATTGATGTGATCTCGACGCCGGAAATTCAGAAATGGATGACCTCAATCGAACACTGTTTAAATGAAGTTTGTTCCATTTCCGCGGAGGGAAAATTGAATTCAGATCAAAAACTGAAAATACATAATCTGTGCCGCAAAATTGCAGGCGGAACGTCCCAAATGGCAGTTGAATACCAATCCTTAAAACAAAAAGCCATTTCAGCCCATATCACTATTCAGAACACAAGAGCACAGGATGTTTTGGTGAAAAGTATTCAAGATCTCAAAGTTTCAATTCAAGATGCATCAAAAAAGCAGACTTCCGAGCCATTGTCTTTTGCTGAAATTACCAAAAAAGGCAGTAATAAACTAATCAGACCATCCAATTTAAGTTCCGTAGCTATATTACCAAAAAATAAGGAAACAAGCAGTGAGGACACAAAAGCTTTAGTCCAATCTATAATTTGTCCTGAGGAAATGAAACTTCACGTGCGTAGTGTACGAAAAACGAAAAATGGCGGTGTAATTATCAACACGGAAAGGAAAGAAGATATACAGAAGCTCAAGCAATCGGAGAAATTCTCAACTTTTGGATTAACAGTATCAGACGTCAACAAACGAAAACCAAGGATCATTATTATTGGTGTTCCGAAAAACTTAAGCGACAAGGAAGTTGTGGAATGTCTGTACGAGCAAAATTTAGCTGACCTGGTTCCTAATGCAACACGCGAGTCTGTTGTGAGTTCCATCAATATAAACCACAAATCAGGCAAAAAAGACGGTCCGACGTGTAACTTTATTCTAGAGGTACCAGGTAATTTAAGAAACATTATTATATCTAAGCGTCGTGTTTTCCTAAACTGGACCTCTTGTCCAGTGCGAGACTTCACATATGTATCCAGGTGTTATAAGTGCCAGCAATATGGTCATTCAGCTAAGTACTGTCGAGACACAGATTCGACGTGCGGTCATTGTGGGCAGCTCGGTCATACCATTACGGACTGCAATAAGAAAGCCAAGACACCAGTATGTGCAACTTGTCTACGCTTCAAAAAACCAAATGACCATAAAACCGGTGACGAAACTTGCCCTGCACGAAAATATGCTGAAACTAAATATATAAACTCTACCGATTATGAGGGCGCCTAAGAGCGCTAACAAAAAGGTAAAACTTTAGCACTAGACTTATTAGTATCTACTTTAGATCTTTAACATGGCTATTAAAAATAAATATTTACGATTAGGTCTTTTAAATGTTAGTTCATTAAATACGGGTACAGATGAATTATACTCTACAGTTACAAAACTGAAATTAGACTTTTTAGCTTTAAATGAAACTTGGATAAAGAAAGGTGCAGAAATGATCGCTCCTAAGATTTCTGGTTACTCTTTAAAGCTTCAGGCTAGATCGGCGACAGTTAGAGGGGGTGGGGTAGGGTTCTATGTGCGCAGAGGACTTCGGGTAAAAGTGTTAGAGCACCCTGTATCTGAGCTTGAGCAGATGTGGTTACAACTATCTATATCCGGCACCCGCATAGCTATTGGTACCGCGTACAGACCCGAAGAAGTTAACCGAGGAGTGGCAATTGATGCACTGACAGAATCCGTTGCTACTTTTTCTTATTGTAATTATGTATTTTTGCTCACGGACTTCAACACAGATCTCATGATATCGGATTCATACAATGCAAATAAATTAAAAAGCTTCCTTCATCAGCTTAATTTAGAACAGTTAGTTCGCGAGCCGACTAGAATTACTGACAAAACAGCAACTCTCTTAGATTTAGTTATTACTGACACTCCTAGTAAAGTAAAAAAGATAAGTGTTATCCATAACAGATGCCTAAGTGATCATGGGCTGGTGTGGCTTGATTTTGACATAAAAAAACCGAAACCAGCTGTCAGCTACACATTTACCCGGCCATTAAAACAAATAAATTTACAAAAATTTCAGATAGATTTGGCTAATACTCCGTGGCAAGGTATTTTAGAGTTGCGGGATATTAATTCAATGGTGGACTTTTTTAATACATATATAACTTCATTATTTGATATTCATGCTCCAATTAGAAAAACTAAAATAACAGAAAAACAAAAACCTTGGATCACGAACATGGTTCGATTTATGATAGACTTACGAGAAGCCTTAAAAAAAGCGAATAAAAGTAAAACAATATCTGCCATTGAATATTATAAGTCCCTCAAAAACTTAGTCACCTCAACAATACATAGGGAAAAAATTGCTTACTATAAGCATTATGTAAACAATAATAAATGCAATCCTCGCAAAATGTGGAAACATTTTAAAGAAACATCATCATTCTATTAAAACAAAAATATTGATATCCCTGCAGAACTGAATGACCCACAAAAAATAAATGAACATTTTCTTAATATACCCGGAAACTCTTATGCTGAGCAAGATCTTTTAAATTATTTTAAAACATCTAGGTTCAATAAAAGCTTTTTTACCCTAATACTGGTAAATCAACACGAAATAGAAAAAATATTGTCAAATATTAAAACGAATGCTCGAGGACATGATGGAATTTCAATAGAAATGATCGAGTTGACCTTGAAGTACACATTACCTGTAATTACGGCAATTGTGAATAAATCTATTGAAACACAAACATTTCCACACAGTTATAGAAAAGCAGTTGTAACACCAATACCTAAAACAAATAATATTTCTAGCCTTAAAGATCTACGGGCGATAAGCGTGCTACCAGTACTGTCTAAGGTGGTTGAAAAAGCAATACAAAAACAATTAGCTCAGTACCTATCTAGTGAGAAAATTATGCCGACTATACAATCTGGGTTCCGTAGCGAGCACGGTACCAAAACAGCGTTATTAAAGGTGACAGATGACATACTTTCGGCGTCCGATACTGGACTCACAACAATTTTGATACTTCTTGATTTTTCACGTGCATTTGATTGTATTAACGTAGAACTCTTGGTCGCTAAACTGAAATATTACGGACTCTCTGATAATACCTGTAAATGGTTTTGCTCCTTCCTTACGGGACGGACACAATACGTATCGACAGAGAACGCTAATGGAGACATCAGGACATCCGATCTTTCTAAATTAGACAGAGGTACACCACAAGGATCAATTTTGAGCCCTGTATTGTTTACAATTTATACCGCAGATATGCCTAAACTTCTAACCACTTGTAGGTGTCACTTGTACGCGGACGACACACAAATCTATTATTCTTTTGACCAGGCTAAAACTGCGCTGGCGGTTTCACGAATTAATGATGATCTCAGTAAAATATTTAAATGGGCACAAAAAAATTGCTTAGTGCTAAACCCGTTAAAATCAAAGTTCACTGTGATAGGTACCAGACATCAAATTAATAGTGTACTAAATCAGAACCCTGACATTCATATTGACAATAAAAAAATACCATTAGATAGAGAACCTAGAAATCTTGGTTTAATCTACGATGAAGAGTTAAAGTTTCAGTCTCATATTAAAGAAAAAATTAGGTACGCCTTTTTCAAACTTAAAGTTCTAAATGGGATAAGAGATTACCTAACCAAAGACATAAGAGAAACCCTGGTCGAGCTCCTGGTATTGTCTCCATTTAACTATTGCAGTGCGGTTTATGGTTATCAAATATGTAGGAAAACAGCAAATGCTATACAGAGAGTTCAAAATGCGTGTGCGCCGTTCTGTTATAAGATACCGAGGCGCGCCCACGTCACTCCTTATCTAAACGCACATACAATTTTAAACATGGAAGCTAGAAGGGAGTTGCATTTGGCTTGCGTAATCCAAAAAGTTATTTGGAAACAGTGTCCTAATTACCTATTTGAAAAATTAAAATTTTTGAAAAATGTTAATTGTTTTAGAACACGATCAAAGGATCAAAACCTACTGTATACTCCTAAACATAAACTTGCAGGATTCCGAGGATGTTTTTCATACCGAAGTGCAAAAATATGAAATAATTTACCACCGCCCTTGAGACAAAAGTGCTCAGCCCATACATTTAAGTTTAGGTATAAACAGTATCTTATGAAAAAGCAAATGGACACTGGACATTTGAAACATCCTTGGAAAGCCTACAATGCTTAAGACTATACACCCTACTAATAAGTCTATATCTGTATATACTAATTACCTTTTTTTTTATTGTTTTTTGTCTTGTTACGCATTTTTGGTTTTTGTTTTTTATTTTCTTTAATTTAGTTATAAGCCATTTCTGCCAATTTTTATTGATTTTTCAATTTAGTAAATAAAATTGTTAACAACTCGTTAATACCTTATCAGGCAATTGTAACGGAGGTAGCTGAAAACCAGCGCCAACCAAAGCATGTTTTGGATGGCACATAGCTGAGCTACATCCTTTTGTCGTGTTATTTTAATCTATAGATTACTCCCTACTTAAATAAACCTTATCTACTGTGTTAGCTATAAGTTCTTTTTATTCTTTTGTAAACGCGCCAATAAATTTATTTTCTTTCTTTCTTTCTTTCTTTCAAAATATTTTCAAACTAAGAGTGGCAAAAATAAAAAATATTATCCAAAAAAAACGATATTGTTAACAAATTGTAGATATTAAAAGCTAATTGTAATATTAGTTTATGCTACTAGGGCGAAAAGGAATAAATTACGAGGACGATTTAAAACACGAGCGTAGCGAGTGTTTTAAACGTAACCGAGTAATTTATTGCTTTTACGCCCGTGTATCATACTACGTTTTTCAATGCATAGTGTGAGGAAATGAAAACAAATATAATCTTGTGAACTTTAAATTATAATTGGCTCAAAAGGACTGTATCCAGAGCTGTTAAACAGTGGAAAAAAAAGTATAACATCTATGGTACACAGGAAAGGCTGCAGGTTAGCCAACCATTGTAAATAAATTAAAAAAATTATAATAATAAAGCCCTAGGGCAAAATAATCGACTTTTTGTTCGGTTTTGATGCATAAAAAGTGAGCCTTTACGAGCACATGCATTGAAAAAATATATACTTTTATAATATTTACTAGCACTGGTTTCGAGAAATCTTTCAAAAACCACAAAAATATGTATCTCTGGATAACACTGGTGGACCGAAAAATATGAAAAAAATCACGGTAATATTATAATTACGTTAAGATTACAGAAAAAATAAAGCGGTTTAGAAATTCACGAAAAAAATTGACAAAATTAAATTTATCATCCACAATATGGAACCCTAGGTACGCGAGTCTGACTCGCACTTGGCCGGTTTTATTTAAATTGGAAGTATTTGTCTTCAGTCTCTCGTAGCGTGTTGTCGAAGATGGAAAAAATTGAATTGCGCGCGATTATTAAGTATCTGTGCTTGAAAATTTTCACTACGGAACGAGTTTATCAAGAGTCAAGACCTACAGGATAATTAAGGAGCAAATTTTCCACCGTGTTCTACAGTTTTACATTGGTGCGTCGAATTTAAACGTGGAAGAACATCCACCAAAGATGACCGTCGCTCGAGTCACTCCACAACGGTAGTGACAGAAGAAATTATTAAAAAAGTTGAAAAAAAATGTTTTCGCAGAAATGTTTTCGTCGTGTCACTGTACGTTTTATAGCCGAAGACAAAGATTTTGACTAGTAGTGTGCATAGCATTTTACACGAACGTTTGGGGATGAAAAAATTATCCGCGCACTGGGTCCCCAGAATGCTTACCGATGCACAAAAACAAACCAGGCTGCACATTTCTCGAGCTTCTTTGGAACTGTTACAAGAAGATTCTGATCATTTTTTGGCTCAATTTACAACCACGAATGAAACGTGGTGTCACTAGTACGATTCAGAAACAAAATTACAGTGCATCACTTGAAAAAGACCATCATCTCCCAATCCTAAGAAATTTAAAGCGAGTCGTTCCGCCAGCATGATCATGGGCTCACTTTTTTGGGATTGTGAAGGGGTGTTCAATGTTACGGGCTCTTGTTTGCAGAACAGATAAAAAAATTGCGTAACGTAATTCGCGAGAAACGGCCAGGCAAACCAGCAAAAATTATTCCGTTCCATCAAGATAATACCTCGGCTCACAGATCCGCCGTTGCTATGGCTGCAATTCTAGGTTCTGGCTTCGAAATACTTGAGCATCCTTCATATTCACCTGACCTTGCTCTCATTGATTTTCATCTATTTCCATGGTTGAAGGAGTAGGACAGAAATTCGAAAATGATGAAGCAGTGGTCGCTTTTGTACAGGAATTTTTAGGGTGTTCAAGACAAAGAGTTTTTTAAGAAAGGAACTTTAAACTTAGAAAAACGATATTCCAAGTGAAACATAAATTTACATTTAATAAAAGTTACCGGCAACATACTTATTCTCACTTTTTATTGAACGCCTGTTGAATAAAGAAAGAATCATTTATTTAAAAACCACAACACACACGAAACAAAACACATTTTAAATACAACTTTTTTAACTAAAAATTAAATTGATAAATACCACACTGATACATATAAACATGGAACGTCATGTGTCGTGGCAATAAAAAGGACCCAAACTCAGCATATGCTACGGGTGTTACCAGTAACATCCCGCAACGCTGTTATTCTGCGAGGGCCTGCAGTTGATATATAAGCACAGAAACAGTACACGGCATCCGAATAAAATAGAAGTACGTATATAAATATAAATATTTATATATGTCGTATATATAATTAAAAATAAATATTCACATAGTATAAACTATTTAAAATATAAAGTATTGTGAGTGGATAAATAAAAAGGCAAAATTTTGGCTTAAAACAAATAGAAATAATTGAAAATATTATTATTGAATGATATTGTTTATCTTGCAATTGAAAGGAGTTAATTTATAAAGACGATGTGTATAAGAAAGAAACGTGAGTTTTCTGTCTGAAACTTTAACCACTATACGGTTAACCATATAGTAAACTATTGTTATAAATTGCTCTTTTGTATTTTTCACATGTTTCAACAAATACGGCGAATCGATCCTTAATAAATATGAAATAATTCTGTACGGTAGTGGATTATTAGTGCAAGCAACCCTGTTTACCAGGCAAAATTTATGAATGAATTGAATATATGATAAAATAATTAAACCTCTTATTTATTTAAAAAAACCGAAGTTGTAGTACTACTAATGGTAATCAAACACCATAAACATACGAAAAATGTCGTCTTTAACCTAATAAATGTAACGAGTTTTTCGGAAATCCTTCAACGTAGAAGAAAGCCAGTAAATACGTTTATCCTAAAATTAGATTTGAGATCAATCTCATCATCCCACTTTCTGTTAAATGTAGCAATATTATCAAATTGCCCAAGTCACATAGCAATTTTGTGATAAATAATTAAGTTAAAATAGATATTGATAATTTTTTACTGCCCGGCGTTGTAAATGCTTACTGCACTTGGTCTTAAACATATACGTACTCTAAAGTGAAACATAAAAAATTTAAAATTTGGTTTCCGTACTGTAAGGGTGCTAAATTGTTTAGCGCCTTCTTTGTGGGTGCTATGGCATATAAATATTGTTATTTACCATATTGTTTTTAGGTCTCCGTATCCGTATTGTATCGGTACGGATCATTTTGTGCATGACTCCGATTCGCACTTTGCCAAACTTTTTATTATGCTGCGTATAGCCCAAATCCGTTTTTTAACTCTCATAATTCAGAGTTAACCAAACTGCATCATCTCGTGTAGGTTTTTGTATAGGTATAGGAAACACGCATCAAGTCTACGGAACTTAATAATTTTGAGATGGTTTTCGTTTTATAGAACTTTTGGTGTTGTCTAATTGTCTCGTTATGGTATCAAAAGCCAAACTTATTTGTCACACTAGAGTTTCATGAAAAACGCAACGGAGCATAGGTCAATTAATGATGATTTATGCGCAGACAAAGTCAAGTGCGGGTTATATTGTAACTCGTTTGAAAAATGACGTTCCCCGGAATGTCATACATATTAATTTATCAATCTACCTATTGCTTATTTGAAAATAACTGTAACTTGACTGACTCACAGACAACACACAGTCTAAGACATTGAAGATAGAAACATACAATTTAAAATACCTATGCGTCTCAAGGGATGTAGAGATGCAATAAGAAATGATAGTTCGAAAAAAAAGGGTGATGGAAAGTGTGTAAACTTTAACTAAAGTTTACCAGCTAAACTGGCTCAACATCCGCTACCGAAGGAACTCCTCTTACTTCTTTATAATTCTCTTAATAGCCCATTTTCCCCTCCCTATCTTCGAGACTGGTCTGCTCCTAGTGAATCTCTTGGTCGGCTTCAGCGACCAAGCAAAGTTATGCTCTTCAGATTTTCTGAGCACAGCATCAATATGTACACAAATTCTTTCGCAGAGTCAGCAATCCGCCTGTGGAATTGTCTTTTTCTTAATACCCGTCTATCTCCCTCAATCTACCTTCAAAACCAGAGTCTATCAACACTATCTACAGCTACAGATTCAGTTACCAAACTTGTAATTTTCACATATCCCCCTGAGTCATTGTCTGTCTCGTAATTACCGTGGTATTGTAAAGTTTAATATACATATGTAGGTACCTTTATGTGTTTTTTATTGTAATTATGAGTAGATTAAACCTATATATTATTATAAGAGTGCATTACCAGCTAGAAATCAATCAGAAACAAATTTAAAAGCACAAATATTTTTGTAAAAATTCCTTGGGCCAGGAATTGAACCTGCGACCTCCTTTTGTACAGATATGGTGGAAAAATTCGTCGTTCCAGATACGAACCTCGGTAGCGGAGTCAGTAGTGCGCCTGTCATGTAAGCAGGAGGTCGCAGGTTCAAATCCTGGCCCGAGGAATTTTCACAAAAATATTTGTGCTTTTAAATTTGTTTCTGATTGATTTCTAGCTGGTAATGCACTCTTATAATAATTATTGATTTCGCAATAAAAACATACAATCTTAGATTATATATGTTTATACCATAATTAGTTAACTCTTTGTATACATGATATATATAGTATCTATGACAATATAATTTCTTGATCGAATTGATTATAGTAATCAACTTAAAAACTTTCCACATCACCAAAGGTTAACTGGCAGAGAATGCTAATTAGCATTAAGTTCGTCTTTGTGCATTGTTTATTATTTTTGTGCAATAACGTATTTACTTACCTTCTTACTTAAATTTTTCTATTGAAAATGTTTTCAAAACGGGAATCCAAGTGGACGGAAGTCACGGGCATCCTATAATTCAAAAAGAAACGAACAGTATCTAAGTTTCTAGTCATTTTTTCCGGTAGTTGCTAAAACCGAATTCCAATCTTAATCTTGATTAATATAAATCCAAATCTGGACCCTATTAATTCACAATTAATTTTTTGTTTTAAGGCTGCGTATAAACCTGGACAAATTAGTGATTTTGCCCCCGCAACCCCGCACCTCAACTGTTTGCGCGACCGGCCGTCACCGGCCGCGAGCGCTATTTCTTAGCTCCCACGAGCGGTGTGGATCCGCGGTCATTAACCCGTGCACGTGCTAGTTTTCAATAATAAGTATAATGCATCTACGATGTATAAAATTCAACCCAGTTGACAAAACGGTTTGTTCGCAATGGCATTTTTTTGCGTAATTGTGTTTGCATCTAATTTTTATATTTCAAAATTTTATTTTTCAAAAGTCATACTTGCAAAGATAATGATAACGATGATGATACAACGATACGTCGATACGACGATACGTCGATACAACGATACGTCGATACGACGATACGTCGATACACCGATACGTCGATACGTCGATACGGGGATACGTCGATACAACGATACGTCAATACACCATACGTCGATACGTCGATACCGGGATACGTCGATACAACGATACGTCGATACGCCGATACGTCGATACGTCGATACGGGGATACGTCGATACAACGATACGTCGATACGACGATACGTCGATACGGGGATACGGGGATACGTCGATACAACGATACGTCGATACGACGATACGTCGATACGGGGATACGTCGATACAACGATGCGTCGATACGCCGATACGTCGATACGCCGATAAGTCGATACGACGATACGTCGATACAACGATACGTCAATACGCCGATACGTCGATACGGGGATACGTCGATACGCCGATACGTCGATACGTCGATACATCGATACGACGATACGTCGATACAACGATACGTCGATACGCCGATACGTCGATACGCCGATACGTCGATACGTCGATACGGAGATACGACGATACGACGATACGGCAATACGTCGATACGACGATACGTTGATACGAGGATACGTCGATACGCCGATACGTCGATACGACGATACGTCGATACGAGGATACGACGATACGAGGATACGACGATACAACGATACGTCGATACAACGATACGTCGATACGCCGATACGTCGATACGCCGATACGTCGATACGACGATACGTCGATACGGGGATACGTCGATACAACGTTACGTCGATACGCCGATACGTCGATACGTAAATACGTCGATACGGGGATACGTCGATACAACGATACGTCGATACGACGATACGTCGATACGGGGATACAACGATACGTCGATACGTCGATACGCCGATACGTCGATACGCCGATACGTCAATACGCCGATACGTCGATACGGGGATACGTCGATACGCCAATACGTCGTTACGACGATACGTCGATACGACGATACAACGATACGTCGATACAACGATACGTCGATACAACGATACGTCGATACGCCGATACGTCGATACGCCGATACGTCGATACGACGATACGTCGATACGGGGATACGTCGATACGAGGATACGTCGATACGGGGATACAACGATACGTCGATACGCCGATACGTCGATACGCCGATACGTCGATACGCCGATACGTCGATACGTCGATACGGGGATACGTCGATACAACGATACGTCAATACGCCGATACGTCGATACGGGGATACGTCGATACAACGATACGTCAATACACCGATACGTCGATACGTCGATACGGGGATACGTCGATACGGGGATACGTCGATACGCCGATACGTCGATACGTCGATACGACGATACGTCGATACGAGGATACGTCGATACGACGATACGTCGATACGAGGATACGTCGATACGGGGATACAACGATACGTCGATACGCCGATACGTCGATACGCCGATACGTCGATACGCCGATACGTCGATACGTCGATACATACGGGGATACGTCGATACAACGATACGTCAATACGCCGATACGTCGATACGTCGATACGGGGATACGTCGATACGCCGATACGTCGATACGCCGATACGTCGATACGACGATACAACGATACGTCGATACAACGATACGTCGATACAACGATACGTCGATACGCCGATACGTCGATACGTCGATACGACGATACGTCGATACGGGGATACGACGATACAACGATACGTCAATACGCCGATACGTCGATACGGGGATACGTCGATACGCCAATACGTCGATACGTCGATACGGGGATACGTCGATACAACGATACGTCGATACGCCGATACGTCGATACGCCGATACGTCGATACAACGATACGTCGATACAACGATACGTCGATACGAGGAAACGATATACGTCGATACGACGATACGTCGATACGAGGATACGTCGATACGGGGATACAACGATACGTCGATACGCCGATACGCCTTTAGTTCAACATCTTTAATAAAACATGACCTTTCTACTTATTTTGTTAAGTAATGGCGTACCTTTGCATTACTTTCATCCACTGCTTTATTTTCACTCGTAAAACATTTTTATTCCATTTTTTACATTGGTTGCATTTATTTCCCATGTTTCAAATTACGAGATTTATTTAAATTACGAAACCGGGACGTCGAGAGCGCAAAAACGTAGCCCTCCCGTCTCAACGGAGCGATCACAACTGACCGACGGGTGAGTGACGAAACAAAGCATGGAACAAAAAGCGCGTGCGACCGAGATATCTTGTCGCCGCCTTGTCTCAGAATAAATCGACGTAAGCGCCAATTCTTAGATGTTAAATTAAATGAAAACGAAACAGAATTATTCAAAATCCCCGTGCAATTATACGGGGTCATTTGTTTTCTTATTTTTAATACAAATTTCAAGGCAAACTGTTTTAAGAAAGGTCCTTTAACACTCGAAAAACTTGAAATATAGAGGTAACTTCGTAATTTTTTTCTATCGAGCGAACTTAAAGCTTTTGCGTTTTTGCTTCTGCACGAATATCAGCCCTATAGTCTATTATCTATATTATTTTTATTAAACCGATTGACCAAGTTACACAATGTTTTATGCTCATTTGAAATTGTGCATCTGACGTTATACCGACCCTTAAAGTCGATTGTTCTATGTTCGCCTCTCGTAAAGGGTGGCCTGTGGTGACCCGTAGATCAAGGAGTTTTTGTATTTAGTACTTGGTAGTAAAAGTACATTGACAGGGAATTTGTTTCGTGAAAAGAACTGTAAAATAAGCTTATTCATTTAATCTGCGTATTTAATGACTGATTTTTTTCAACTAAGGGTTTTCTTATTACAAATTATTACGTTTTTAATGGTTTATTATTTGATATTTGTTATTTTACTACTCATAATTAGTTGACGCGTATTTGAACGGAATAATTATGAAAATTAAAACTAACATCAAATTTAAGCGAATGTGCGCGCCACCGTCAGGAAGTTTATTCTTTATGATTTTCTATGTGATTGACATCACTCTTATACAGATTATTTGTGTCAATGTCGATATTTGTCCATGAGGCCTATTGAAAAAAGGAGAATAAAAATTCTTAGAGAAATAAATGTAAGTGTTCAATATCGATACCATTTTATTGATATTTACTAGTTTTCAGTAGTTTTGAGTTGTCTCAGAAAACCAACAAGTTTATAAAGTTGAGTACATCTATCCAAGCCAAGAAGTTTACAACCTTAGTGGATTAATGACCTCTTTGAATCTGCACGCTAAAATAAATTCCCTCATGAGAGCATAAAGAGGCGGCTTAAAATTATACACTTTAATACCTAATATATTTTTGTATATCTAACATAACCCGCTGCTTTTACGTAAAAATACACTGTAAACGAAAGTGCTTTTTTAAAGTATCTGAATACATAATATATAAAATCATATCCTTACCGTTCCTACAGCATAGCTAGCCGCCACGGAGCAATCACAAAGAGGAGTTGCCGATAGTTCATTTCTTTTGGAGAAGTTATGTGAAACTGTGTAGGGTGAAAGGCAGAGGTATGTACAATTTTAATCTTGGTAAAATTTAATTTATTTTCCGTAAACCAACATTTATTTTAATATAATTTATGTAAGAAATCCCGAAAAATTGTAGAATACCGAAATATAGTGGTCCCAGTTTTATATTTAATAGCCAACGGGGCAACAAGTCAGAATATCAACATGATGATTTTTTTATATGACAGACTTTTTTTTAGTATGGAGAAATTCACATTATATGTAACGTTATGTATATTTTTGGCTAAAGGATCCCTTGATTATTCAAAACATGGAAGCCAAACTCGTGATACATTGCAAAATTTTGAGAAAAAAAAGTAAGTGTGTATGTCTCCATACAAAAATAAAAAGTTTTTTTTTATCTCAAAAACTTTCATAAAATGTCCATAAAATTTTAAATTAGGACCACTTTGCACCGTTCCACCAATCACAGAGCACACAGAGCACATGCCACCAATCGCAATCGTCCTCTGATGTGACGTTATGCCACCATCGATTGTAACACGCCTCCATTCACACACCGTCTCCTCTTCGTAATTGCTCCGTGATAACTAGCACTGTAAAATATTGTATCGACTGTCATCTATTTCTAAAACTCTATCGTAAGCCATGATCTGAGACAGTTTATTGACTGTATCGCATTCACAGAACAGTTTTTTTAATAAATACGAAGGAATCTAGCAAATAATCGCTTTATTGAACGAATGCAACCTCTTTTAATTCGACTTATTTAAAGAGTATTTTTTTTTCTATATAAGGCAGTGGCGTGCATAGCACTTTTTTCCGGAAAAGCAATCAGAAGATAAGTTCGACAAAAAAAAAACGATAAAAAATTTTAAATATCACTTTGAAAAAAAAAAGTTTGTATGAAAATGTTCACTCTAGGAGTCTAGCAATCTTTTTTTTTTAAATTCAGTTTATATTATATATTTATATAAAAGCACTTATAAAAATAATAATTTCCAGATATATTTCGACATACAGTCGGCTTCAGTGGAATTTGATACAATTTATATATTCAAAGTGTTATTTAAATTTTTTCATATATTTTATATTGTTTATCTTGACCTTCTGATTGCTTTTCTGGAAAAAACTTCTATGCACGCCACTGATATAAGGTATGTGAAAGTAAATGTTTTGAAAATAGCACGATAGCATTACTAACCCGGAGGCATTCTTGTCCTTTCTTGTCAAATGAAATGTGGTGGTGAGTCCAAACAGTGATTTCAAAAAAAAAGATAACGCACTAAACGTGCAACTTTTACAGTTTATTGGTTTGGCGTGTAGGCACCGAGGAAAAAAATGTCTCTAGTTTCGATAAAAAGCAAGGCTGAAAGCTGCTTGTGCAAAACATGCAAACCATTTTTTTTCGTCCTGCCCCATAATGTCACTCCGTAGGTAGATATGTATTTTTAATGATCAAGGAAGACGAGAACGGGAGCCATACAGAGAAAAAAATACTCGTCGAGTTAATACAAAATTCCAAATTTCGCATAACAATTTCTCCATAGAAGCTCTATCGAATCCTATCACCATCTCTTAGGGTCGGTGATACAACTTTTCTATATACACCACATAAACTTCAAAAAGTAGAAAAAAAGAGCGGTAGCAACGTTAGCTAAAGAAGATAGAACAGTTGAGAAAAAAATACAAGGTGACTTTTTGATCATCGTCCAAATTCATACTGGTGGCTTGGTAAGTGATCAGTATCATGGATCAATAACAAATTTGGTGAAATTCGTAAAATGAAATTTCGACTCCCCATAGTGATTCACTCGGGACTGGAAGTGAATTTCTGTGGGGAGCCGAAATTTAATTTTAGGAATTTTACAAAAATTATTATTGATCCAAAATACTGATCACATATCAAATCTCCAGTATGAATTTGGACGATAATCAAAAAGTCACCATATATTTCGATCTGTCAAAACAGAAAAACTAGCTTATTTCTTGGTACAGTGTCATCTGAATAGTAGCGAGAACGATAGGGTTGACTGTCATCTTGAATTGACTGTCGAAATTGGAGAGATACACGCTGTATCGACTATAATGCCTAGCTATGCTGGAGGGGTTAGAATAATCATAAATTATGTTGTAACATTTTGTTCTTCTATTTTAACAAAAAAAAAAAATTTCATCTCAAACGTGTCTTAGAAACGTTTAATAAATACCCTACAATTATTTGGGTTATGTTGAATGATAACCTGAAAGTATATATTTTTTCAAATGGTTTCTTATCTCTATTGCTGTGTACGTGACAACGCAAGAAGTAAATATTATGAGCACTGGATCTATCTAGCGCGTTCTAGGGAAACTTTACTAAGAGACTAGAGAGTGGAAGCTGTAGATATGGCGCTTGAGTGATGACCGGAGCGCGATCCGGTGACTTCGATTCATATCCTACATTAATCAGCCCCTAACCGCAGGCTGGTTTCAACCTTGACCGGACTAGTTGAATTTATTAGGTCTGCTCAAAAGATTATTCCTATAAGTTTCCAATAATTCGACAGATTAAAATGTGATACAAATTTGTGTTTCTCTTTCACATTACTGACAATTTTTTTGAAACAGACAGTTTAGTTTTTCGTTATTAATATAGATTTGTTATAAGGGCATTAAATTCTTCATTCTCAGGCGCAGAAATCAATGTCGTTTAATTTCGACCAATTTTTTAATTTTTAAACCCATAACTTTCGGTGAAACGGCAACGCATACATTTTTATAGTTTTAATTTTGAAATTAAAATTAAAAAAGTCAGCCACATTCGCAGCTGCTGTGTGAGATACCTATATATTTACATAAATAACATTTCGGCAAAGTAGTTACTTCTAAAGTTAGCCTTAAAACTTTATTAGTTCTGGTTAAATTAACTTCTTCCTTTATTATTTAAAGGGTGGAATCCCACTTCCTGAAGAGTTTTAAATGGATCTTATACAATTGTAAGACTAACTAGGAGATTAATTCAATGAAAGTAGTAAAAAGATTATTCTTCATGCCGTGGATCCGGAAACATACCAAAACACATCAACACCAGTCGCTCCACACAATTTACAAAACCAACACCAACCTTAAAAAAACACATTGTTTTCAGTACATTTTATTGTGCTAAAACTTTACCAGCCACTAATTTAGAATCTTATTCAGGTAGTATTATAAATCTTTAATTTTATACTCACATTGTTAATCTTTTATGCTATTCACATGTTTCGAAACACGTAGTTTTTTACTGTGTAATGAATATTGTAAAATAATGTTATTTAGATCTAGTTTTAAGTTTTTCACTTTGTAGAACAATTATTTTTCTATTTGCCATGTGCTCGTAGATTTTCTATAAAAGAGCAAGCGCTCTGAGCGGCAGGTCATTCCGATTTGAGTGTTCAAGCAGTGAGGTTGTCAGTTGGAATAAATTCCTTTGAAATGATATAATTTTGTGTCTGATTTAAACGCAAGCTAACAGATTCAGAAGTTGGATACGTAACCCAGGTAATCCTGATCTTAAAAAATTGTTTTTTTTTTTTGCAATTTATAATAATTTCTTGTTGTCGTAAAACGTTGGTGTAAACGACTTTATTTTAAAGAAGAACCCAGCTTAATAGCTAGTTCCTTTAGTCAAATTTTGGGACAGTGAGTAGTTTTTGTAAATGTTTATGTATTATTAAGGAATAAGTGGTTAATCAAGCTTCTGGTTTGTTTTGTACCCCACTTTTATTCTCAAATATTTTCATAAAATTAAGTCTTAAAATTTAATAGGTTTTGTCTTTCTGTCTTTGTTTTAAAATCTGTTTTTATCAGTTTCATCGCCTTATAATCATACTTAGTTTTGCAAATTACTCTCATTTATATTTTAGTTTTACAATCCTTGGTTTTTCTATTCTTTATTTTGGAGACCTTTTCTTTGTTTTATCAATTAAGTGGTGGTTCTATTTTTCAATTTCACGGACCATGTGCTTTTGTAATCAAGTAATAAGTTAACAAAACTTTATTATTTTCTTACTTCAATATTTTTATAAAAAGTCTTTTATGATATGTCAACGTCATCGTTTTCTCTTTTCTTTTTTGTTTTTCGTTTCTCTTTTTCTCTTTCAGCATCAGTGTGCAGGGAGACTCCAGGTCTCCATCTGTGATAATCAGCCATGGTCTGCCTAGAAGACTCCACAAGCCATCGAAGAATACGTGAAGTTGCAGACGCAGCCCTACGAAAGGCATCATGCAGACGCAGTCAGCTACAGTAGGTGTCATGCAGACGCAGCCAGCCACGGAAGTCATCATGCAGACGCAGCCAGCTACGGGAGGCATCATGCAGACGCAGCCAGCTACGGGAGGCATCATGCAGACGCAGCCAGGTACGGGAGGCATCATGCAGACGCAGCCAGCTACAGGAGGCATCATGCAGACGCAGCTAGCTATGGGAGGCATCATGCAGACGCAGCCAGCAACGGGAGGCATCATGCAGACGCAGCCAGCAACGGGAGGCATCATGCAGACGCAACCAGCAACGGGAGGCATCATGCAGACGCAGCCAGCAACGGGAGGCATCATGCAGACGCAGCCAGCAATGGGAGGCATCATGCAGACGCAGCCAGCAACGGGAGGCATCATGCAGACGCAGCCAGCAACGGGAGGCATCATGCAGACGCAGCCAGCAATGGGAGGCATCATGCAGACGCAGCCAGCAACGGGAGGCATCATGCAGACGCAGCCAGCAACGGGAGGCATCATACAGACGCAGCCAGCAACGGGAGGCATCATGCAGACGCAGCCAGCAATGGGAGGCATCATGCAGACGCAGCCAGCAACGGGAGGCATCATGCAGACGCAGCCAGCCACGGAAGCCATCATGCAGACTGAGCCAGCTACGGGAGGCATCATGCAGACGCAAGAAGACATTGCAGCCGCAGACGATCAAGCCATCATTACCACGCCAAAATTAGTAAGCTACACAATTCCTTTCAGTCCTTATCAAATAATCGTGAAATGGTCAATACATACAGAGTTATTTTTTTCATTTTTTTTAAACGTTTAAATCTGAACGATTTCCAACCATTACTGTAATTCTAAAGACTGATGGAGTTAATGACAGATAATATACTATGCTTTGCCCACATAAGTGGGGGTGGCACAAAGATGGTGCCGAAGTTTGCCAAGTTTAAAGTTTTCATGGCTTGAAATAAAATACATTTATTTATGTGATATTTGTATACATCAGACACACTTATTACTGGTCGGTTTTAATGTTACATGATTAAATAATGTTTAATAGTTTTATGCAAATAATAATAGTAATATGGAAAAATACACAAAAAGAAAGAATCAAGTAAAATAAATTTAACAAAATAATACACTTCCATTCGATTAGTCTTCATAAAAATAAGGGCAATAAACCTGGCAAGATCGTGTATTTTTTACAGACAAATGTGTACAAAGTTAAAAAAATAAGCATATAATTTAATAAAACAAAGACATACAGAATGACAAATATCATTATCATTATGATAATATACTTACTTCATTTACATCCAAATATTAATTATTTTATGATATTCCTTCTTCAATAGACTCTACTAATAAACAGTTTTAACTTATTATCTGACAAATTAAGGACCTCCTTTAGAAGTTTATTGTAAAACCTTAGCCTATGTCCAACAAAATAGGTACCCATTTTGGCTAGTCCAATTTGTTCATTTTTGATTTTTTGATTTTTTTTTATTTTTAAAAGATTCGACCTTTTTTTGTAAATATATAAGAACTGGGTAAATAAATTAACAAGGAACCGTTGATATATTAATTTATTTGAATTTTCCCGGTGTTTCATATTATAAATAGCCCGAATTGTTTTTTTTTCTGCAAAACAAAGACTGAATCTATATCCGTGCTGTAAATCTACATTAGTAGTTTGTCTTCCAAGTCTAACAGCCTATGAGGCTGAACCAAGCCTACCACATACGGTTTCTTGATAGGACAACACAAGACGTGAGTTTATCGTTATGCCTAAAAACTTAGTTTCATTAACCAACTTCAGCTTGGGCCCAGCCCTGCAAAAGCAAATTAACATCTACTTGAATCACATTTAGTAACGTAAATTTTATATGTATTGTTTCGTGTTTAAAACTAAATTGTTTGCAGTGAAAATTAAAAACTTGTGATAGAGTTCTATTTGCGTCGTCAATGATATTCACGTCTTTAACTAAATAAATAACGAAGGTCATTTATGTAAATTAAAAACAAAAAGGGCCCCAATATGGGACCCTGCGGGACGGTCATTTTAACTAAAATGCTCTACATGATTTGAAGATTTATTCCTCAATCTACAATGATCCAGTTTACATAAAAGTATTTCATGATTGACGCAATCGAAAGCTTCTGAGAGGTCACCAAATATACCAAACACATCTTGATTGTCTTCTCAAGCATCAAACATGTGCTTGATTAAACCAACTCCTGCACTTGTGGTTAACCCCCCATAGTGAATATAGTGAATCCATATTTATCATGGTGAAGCAACATATTAAAATTAAAATGAGATAATACATTTTTTTTTCATAATTTTATTTTATGGTGTTAAAACTGAAGCAGGTCTATCGTTTAAAAAGTTTCCATTTTACTCAACTTCATTAAATCAGGAAAGACACCATCAATTACACATTTATTAAAAATTAAAAAGCTAAATATGGAACTATTAAATCAATAACCGAACTTACAACCTTCACAGGAAGACTCAGACAAGTCATTGTTTTTTTTTTATGTTTAAAAGCAAATACAGAATGGCACTGAGGCACGTGTTTCCTTAAAAGATCTAAGCCCAGTGCTTGAATTTATAATTTTTGGTTAAGGAAGGAATGTTTTAACATAAATTCGTTACCATTTTTTCCAGTTTTATGAGGTTCCATACTGTTTTCACTTTATTTTCGGACATTTAAAGTTTTTTTTTTTTTTATTCAAGTAGACACATTTTGCTTTTAAACATATCAATTTGAAAATTATTATTGTAGAACTGTATGTCGTATAATTCTAATAATTTCGTGAAGGGAAGTTAAGGGATTGTTGTTAATAGAAATATTAGAAAAACGTGAGAAATTTGGAATTATATTATTTTGAAAATAATGTGCTCTTGAACAGATGTAAAATTTATGGGAAAAATGCAGTAGATTGCATTCTTCTAGGTTAGAACAAGTGCAGAGGCAGTGTAATTCACAAACACTGAAAACATTTTTGTGTTTTTGCGCAATGTTTAAAACTCCTAAACTTGACGGAAGTATAGCTGGTAGAAAACGATTTTTGACAGAAAAAAAAAGCATAAAAAAAGCTTTCAATAAATTCTAGGTGGTTACGGGATCAGGCATATTATATTTAATGCTGTTGCTACGCCAAGGTCAAACAGTTACATAGAATGGTTTAAGAGAACCGTTTTCTTTGCCATTTTCGCGAGTAAAAGGCAAATCAGAAAAAGTATGGGGTGTAAATGTGTTCGAAATCCAAATGGGGGATTAATTATACAATTTTTGTAAAAAAGGTGCACATAATGAATTTTTTACTAGTCACGAGTAAATTAAAGGTATCGGAAAAACACCAGCTGAAGCATCATTTGGCACTGATTTGATACTCATTTCAGATTTTCTGCTAAGACAAGACGAGACGAGACGAAACTAATACTCTTTATTGTGCACCATATATAAAAAAAAAACTTAAAGGAGAAGCACAAAAGACAGATAGATTAGTATTGGCGGTCTTATCGTTTAAAACGATTTTGTTTCCAGACAATCTTTGGTTGGAAATTAATCCCAGGAGATAAATTGTAAAGGCGGTATACATTAAAATGAATGTTTTCTTGCAAATTACATATGTACTAATATTTAAATATGACGAAACATAAAATAAATTTTTAATGTTAATAAATATATTAAAAATACAAAAATAACGTCGAGAACCAGTAAATAAATAATAATAATAATAATAATAGTAGTAGTAGCAGAGGTAGATAGATTACAGAAAAGATAATAATTAAGTTTAGATGAAGAAGTAGCATACAGAGAAATTATGAGAAAGGTAAAATCTAAAACAAAATTGAAAAAGAACAACACAAAAATAAAGAAAGGTTTGACAAAGATAGAAAAAAGGTAACATTTAATTTAGGAGAATAAAAAAAATAGAAGTGTTCTCTATGGGTCAAAGTAAGAAAATAATCTCTAAGGTTAAAGGTTGTTACCGTATTACCAAAGTTCGTTATGAAATTGAGGATACCCGTATAACACACAAAAATAACAGACAAGTGTATTTTCTATAGACAACATTTTTCCGTGATCGGTTTTCAATAGATCCAACGATCTGATAATGATTTCAATGATTAATGCTCTTTGATTGAATAAATTAAAAATAATGAATTATTTTAATAAATATTTTCACCCAGATATGAATACATTTTCAATGGGTGAATAGTGTGATTAAAACCTTTAAATGTTTTGGCATTACACTCAACAATTTCCCCATTGCCAAAGGTTATCTGGTAGAAAATACTCATTATCTTTATACAATAATTGTGTTTTTGTGTAATAATAAAGAATCATTGAAAGAAGAAAAAAGAATATATATATATATATATATATATATAAATTTAAAAAAGGGACTGATTGTAATTGTGTCCTCAATGTCTTTGTCAAGTAATGTTTTCCTAAGCATTCTTGGCATGGATGGACGTATCAAAGATTTGGTGCGTTAAGTAAGACACATGTATTGAGAATATATTGAAAAATTCACCTTACATGGACTGTACAAGGGCTAGGCCAGGACAGTTACTGGAACCCTGGTACAGAGGACTATGCTAAAGATTTGATTATTTTCATATTTTTAGTATAGAGAGATGCAACAAGAACCTTAGATGTTTTTGTGCATAGTTGTGTTTATATACTTACAAAAGTAAATATAACGTAAGACGTAAGCAAATATCAGGAAGGCCGAATGTAAGCATTTTTGGAACACGTAGCTTGGTATTGTATAAACTTGTATTGCCATTACATTTTATTGTGCTAAAACTTTACCAGCCACTAATTTAGAATCTTATTCAGGTAGTATTATAAATCTTTAATTTTATACTCACATTGTTAATCTTTTATGCTATTCACATGTTTCGAAACACGTAGTTTTTTACTGTGTAATGAATATTGTAAAATAATGTTATTTAGATCTAGTTTTAAGTTTTTCACTTTGTAGAATAATTATTTTTCTATTTGCCATGTGCTCGTAGATTTTCTATAAAAGAGCAAGCGCTCTGAGCGGCAGGTCATTCCGATTTGAGTGTTCAAGCAGTGAGGTTGTCAGTTGGAATAAATTCCTTTGAAATGATATAATTTTGTGTCTGATTTAAACGCAAGCTAACAGGAAGAATTAAAAAATGAATGGCTTAGACGAATAATTAGACCAAATTGGGCAATTATAAAAAGCAGTCATATTTGTTTGAAACACTTTACGCCGGATTCTTTTGGACCAAACGAAAATTTAAAATGGAGACGGTTAAAAGCAGATGCTTTACCGAAGTTATATTTACCAGATACAGACACATTGGTAACCTTTAAATAATTATGTATAATTGCATTATCAATCTTGTTTGTAGGTACGTGCTTGTACTATAGTATATTAAATCGATAATTTTTCAATTTTAGGCAAGAGAACCAGTACCTATGGATGTCTGTGGTGTAGAAAAGTGCATACTTCAATGTTCGCAAATCGTTCTGAAAGGCCTGTTCAGAACTTGTAAGTTACTTCCGTGATCGACTTCACAAAGAAATTCCGCAGATCAAGGCATTTTCGTACTCAGTGGTTGACAGTAAAAGTACTTTGACAGGGTAGTTCTATCGTAAAATGAATTTTGGGAATGCTTATCGACTTGAACTGCGCATAATTTGATTTCTTATTACAGGTTATTAGGTATTTTAATCGTTCATTGTTTGTTATTATTCAAGATAAGTTGATGTTTATTTGATAGAAATAATAAAAATAAAAAAATTACTTCTATAGTAATTGCGCTGTCATCGCTCATCATTGACATAATATTATTATTACGAATCCTTTAAGTCTATGATTATTATGATTTCTATTGTTGCGATTAATTCCTTCCTCCTTGATTGACATGAAGCAACAAGCCAGTGGAGAGCGCATGCGGGGGTAACGCGACTCGCCAAACAGCCGCTTCCCAAAGCGTTTAGGCGCTTGAAGCGAAGCCATTGGTTTTAGTCAGAGTTTGGCTGTGTCCGTGAAAACATAGCGTGTTTCTGTAGAAAAAATCCGAAATTTACAGTAAATATGCCTACTTGTGCAATTAAATGGTGTGGAAAGAATACTTCTACTTCAAGTACCACAAAAGATGGAGTAACGTTTCATAAGTAAGTATTTTTCGTATACTTTTAATCTTCAAAATATAACAATTAAAAATTTCAATTGAACTTGCGCTTTGCGTTGATGTCTTCACGTCCTCTCTTTCTGTCGCACGGTGAAATGCACAACAGTTGTCTCGTTTTTTTTCGATAGTGCTGTCCTACTACGTGTTTAATAATTTATCGAACAATGTATTGTTGCTTACATACATTGTATGCATGTAAGTATATGTAATGTATGTAAGGTAAGTACTTAATGTAGGGATATTTTTATACGCGTTTGTTTAGCGTCAGAAGTGCCTATGTTTATCAGTAGTGTCTGTCAGTGCATCTGATACCATTTTTAGGGTTCCATACCCAAAGGGTGCCTAACGGGACCCTATTACTAACACTCCGCTGTCCGTCCATCCGTCCGTCCGTCTGTCTTGAGGCTGTATCTCATGAACCGTGATAGCTAGACAGTTGAAATCACACAGATGATGTGTTCCTGTTGCCGCTATAACAACAAATACTAATAATTACAAATATTTAGTTATGAAGGTAGTTATTATTACTAACTTAATTAGACTCTTTAGATGTATGGAGTTTAAAAGATTGTAAGTGTCAAGTTAAGTTGGTCACTCACAAATGCAAGTGGAATGATTTACCATGTTTTAGGGTTCGATTGTGTGGTGGTACGGAACCCTTCGTGCGCGAGTTCAACCCGCACTTGGCCGGATTACAAAAAATAATCAAAACCCGAAGGATTATATAAGAAAAATATACTCCGAATTAATTCATTTCAAAAATCAGTGAGTAGCTACTTTGTCAAATAAATAATTTTGTTTTATTTATTACCCAACAATACTTTCATTGGTATATCTTTGACAAACTCGAAAATTCCAAATTAATTTTTTCGATTTTATCGATATCGATAATTTTTCGTTTCACTTGTATGACATCCCTACACAAATTACGCATCAAATTTTGACCTTGAGCTGTCCAATCACAGCTCGCTAAGCTGTCACGTCCCCCGCCGTATATTGGTGACTTGTGTTTTGAAGGAGAATGTGTCTCTGCGCTCTCCACTGGCTTGTTGCTTCATGTTGATTGAACAAAGACGCGATATCAACGAATACATCTATTTGATTGAGTTAAGAGGCGATTTAAAAAGTATCCACTTAAATAGTTTACGGTTGTATCTCTGATACAAGCCACAGCATTTTTTTGTACTAGAAACAAGCACAATTTTGGACTTCACTTATGTACCTACCTGCCTACGATACAGTAATTTGTACTTAATAAAAAATATTATGCTAAACGAAAGATATCCTTTTATTAATTCCTTATTTACACAATATAACATGTGTCCCACTGGGGTAGACAGAGACCACTTTGCTATTAATTCTCTTGGTCTCCTTCCAAAGCAAGAGGATGTCACCAGAAAGGTCGGTGCCTCCTGCATTCTCTTTTTTTTTTCACACTTTGAAACGATATAATGTGTGGTAAGCAGATTGGTCGTGGTTCATTTCGATTTGGTTTATTTATCGTAGTCAAAAATCGACATCGTTACATCACTAGCGAAGTAACGAACTAGTGACAACCTACCTAATTAAGAAAAAAACTAATACATATCCATCTCTCTCTAACGCACTAGAATGTCGTAAGAAAATCAAGGATAGGTGTCTTTCTCCGCGTATTATTTTAGCCAGGCTTCTATTTGTATTCCTTATTCTGAGGTCACAGTGCAAAGAAAATAAAAATAAATAGTGGTCAAGAATTTGTGAACAAGAAGAGTAAGGTAGTTGAAAAGAAACAAATAAAGTGTGTAATCAAAGGCTATCTCATGAAGATCGTTCACGAATTTTTAAATATTGCCTTTTAAGTGAGAAGCAACGCTGGGAATTTGTCATTTAAAATGCAAAAAAATATATACAAAACGTCGTCCAACCACTGAGGCAAAAAAGCACGATAGTTAAAACACATTTCAATACTTTCTTTAGGGTGCTGAAAAAATGCAGTAAAGGTTTACAAGACGGTGTTCCCCATACAATCTCAATGAGAGAAATTATGGTAAGTAGTAAACTATGGTTGAAATTGATATCGATATAGTATTTTGTGCAATTGTAACATAATTTGTGACATTGGAACATGACTGCTTGTTTAGAAAACGAACGAAGTGAGCTTCGTAATAGTTTTGCACGAGTGTCCCAATGTCTAATTATGTTCAGTTGCACACAATACTTTATCTACTACCATCAAAAATATCATCTTTACTTACTTATAATATTTTCAACCAACAATTTCACGACAAATGAGAAGAAGAACATCCTTTCACGGAAACTGGTGGTAATACTCGTCCACAAAAACAACTTTCACTACGGAACCAAAACTCAAATCACGAAAAAAAAATTACCTGTTCCATAGAAAAGTTGCAACTTTAGCTATGTATAGCTACTCGACCAAAATGTATGAAACAACTGTTTTATTTTTCTTGATTTCTCAATTTTTTTTTCACGAATTGTAGGTTGCATGTGCGAGTACTATCGCCAATTACAAATTCCGCAATTTAATCTTAACAACCTGTATATTATAAAAGTTTCCAAAGTTTCAGCCTCAAAATACCAAAGTTTCAGTCTCAGACCTCAAAATACCCGGAGTAAATGGAACAGGTATCTCTAAATTAAACCACTTGTTAAAATACACGTTGTAACTTCAAAATTTCACCACAATTTTTTTACGAGCGAAATTGAACTATCGTGTCTCATTGAAAAATCGATCTGCGTTGTGAACATTTTCGTGCGTTAATTTTTTACGATTTCAAAAGTCGCCTAAGGCCGGACGAATAGTATAATAGACTTCAAATGGCAATTATAGATAAAAACCCTTCTAAGGCAACCGTGTACCGCTGCTATAACGAAATTAAGCGCAGTCGACAAACTTGGAGGGATGAAGAAAGAAGTGGTTGCCCATTGACGGCTAGCTGTTACAGAAGTAAACGTGCTTGCACTGAAACATTTAATTCAAGCAAATAGGCGAATTACATATGAAGAGATTTAGCACATATTCCAGATTGGATCGGGGAGAATTTACAAGATTCTATACGAGCACCTTTGCATGAGGAGGATAGTTTTGTCCTGGGTGCCGCAAAACCTCACTGCTGCTAAGAAGCAGGCCCACGTGTAATGTTGCAGTGACATAATTGCTAAATTTGAGGCAGGCTCGTCTCGGCGTCTTAACGACATTATTACAGATGATGAATCTTGGATTTATCAAAACAATCCAGAAACAAAGCTCCAGTCGACAGTTTGGCTGTTTGAAAACGAACCAACGCCTAAAAAATTGAAGCGATCGAGAAGCGCAGGGAAGATTTTGATCACTAGTTTGTACAATTTTACGGGATATTTGTTGTCAATTCATTTACTAAATCAAAGTACCATCAATGCAAACAGTATACTAACAAATACTTGCCAGAAAATTTTACTGCTGTGTGCAACAAGCGACCGAACACGGGGCACCGCATTCTACTGCTTCACTATGACAACGCGCCACTTGACTCAGCGCTTAAAATGAGGGAATTCCTGGAATAATAAAACTATACAAGGTAAAACATAATTTTTTTTTTGCAAAATTTTCTGTGTTTCTTACGTAGTTGCGGTCAGTAGTCAGTTCGTCTCTCGAACATTGGTGTTTATCTGATTGATCGAAGTAGAAGTCATTATATTTTCAGATAAAACAAACTAATTTAGTCTAAGATTGAGTGTTCGTAAGTTGATGAACATTTTATAAATGCATTTTATATTTTATATGTATAGATATAGAGGAGAAGAACAGAAAAAGAAGAAGATAGAGAAGATACATCATATAAGCAGAAGGTCGCAGGTTCGAATCCTGGCTCGAGGAATTTTTCAAATTATTGGTTTACTTGAAATTATAATAAAGTCTAATTTAAATTCTAAGTTAAAGTGTTAGTAGTAAAATGGTATTGTGTGTTTTGAGGCCTGAGAGTCTGAGGCATAATTTAAGATCGCTTTATTTTATGCTCGCACTGCTTGCTTGTGCATGTTTTATGCGGGAGAGTGTGCGGTGCTTGAGTCTGCATTTTGAAAAGCATGCATGCTAAGAATTTTTAGCGGAATATTGCAAAAATAATAATATACCCATAAATTCATACAAAAGGTACTTACTCGTAAATTATTTTTCAAATAACAATAAAAACCCCAAATTGTCAATTAAGGGTCCACAAAGCTGAAAAACTTTTGAGTGAATTAGAATGTAGTCAGTTTACCCATTTTGTCTCTTCGAAGTGTTAAGTTAAGGCCCTGTGGAGTCATGAAATTGCTGATTGTAGCAATAAGTAATTGCGCACGACTTATGGCAAGGCACGTAGCCACGCCAGTTCTCTTCCCGACTTTGTGTAGTATCAACGTGTTTTCTTACGTGGTTTTAGCCACTAGAATATATCGGACTATTAACAGCTAACCTGTGTTTCACTCAGTCAACACCACAACATGCCAAAGTGGTGACCCCGAACGTCGATTTCTGGACAGTGCGTTTTATGGCTGTTGGGGTATCATGTTCGTGAACTGAACAGACAGGACAGCGGGAAGAGAACTCCCCGTCGAGTAGAGTCGTGGCTCGGCGGGAATTACAACGACTTACGTTGTGGTCGGCGAGTATCCAAGAGGTAGAGGCAGAAAAATTTAAAAAAAACGCCGGCAAGATGACAACCCGGAAGATACAGCCCGGAGGAGAGATATTATCGAAGGACAACAGCAGGAAGTCAGCATTAGCCCGGAGACAAAACGAAACCCGGAGGTCAGCAGTAGCCCAGATAACAAACATAGCCTAGAGGACAGCATACCGAAGAAAAAATCGGAACGTGAAGGTGCGGACGTGTTGCAAGTGATGACTTCGACACCGTTACCAGAGAAGTAAGAGAATTCAAAAACGTAGCTACAAAAGAAGAAAATCGAGGAATATTTTGAGAAGCTTTCTGAGCCATGGAGGTATTTAGCGAATTTTTATTAGCAACATACGACATGTGCAAAGAAACAAGACCCCAATATACATTACAGAGAAACCAGGATGTGTATATGAACACACACATACGAAAGTGCTGACAACGTGTGACAATTCTTGTGACGACCGGATACAGTACAATTCCATGCAGTGATATCGTGTTACGAAGCAACTATTTAGATATTTTATGAACCTTTGTATTTTATGTACCTATTTCAGATTTTTTTTAGTTTTATTATGTTGTGTTATTGTTTTCAAAAATGGTTTATTTTGACGACTATACAGTCGGGTTTTGCAGAAAACGCTACCTAACTCACGTCGTATCGGAATTGTTAGATTTGTAGATTTTCTAGAGCAATGATTAAAGTATATAAAGAGTATTATTTTCTAGAGCAATGATTAAAGTATATAAAGAGTATTATTTTCTAGAGCAATGATTAAAGTATATAAAGAGTATTATTTTTGGTTTTGCATACAGTACATATTGTGAGGTTCAGTGATAAAGATTTAGTTTTTTGTAAAAGTCGTGTAAATATTTTGTGGTTAAAATTCCGAAAAATGGGTAAACCGCAAAGTAAAAACGAACAAGTTGTCATAGCACAGAATGGTGCAAACGAGTCAAGTAATTCGAAATTAGAAGAAAAAATGGAGATTTATGGAATTGTGATAGTGATAACAGTTATCATATTGTTTTTTTTTATCAGTGTACGTATTATATACAAAGTGTAGTAATCATATGCGAAAGTGGTTAAGAAAAGAATTAAGAGCGTCAACGTTGGAGAGTGCTCCACAGGCATTCCAAAATACGATGCAGCAACATGTATAGGACGAATTACGTCAGCAGGCAAATTGAAACAGAAAATTGAAAGTTTACGAAACAGTGACCATTGTGTTATTTTTGTTTAAGGTACAAAGAAGTGATCATACTAGAAAGTAGTTTTAAAGAATAGCTAAAGGTATTAGATTTGGGGAATGCGGATTAAGCAACTCAGATCTCAATGCAATAGCATGTGTAACGTAGAAATTATAGATATGAAATGTTAGGGTTCCGTGAGTTTATAACTCGAATATGAACCCGCGAGCTAAATGAAACTATAGATACGGGCAAGCCATATTTTAACCTGAACACTCTTTAAGTAGTTCCGAGCCCTCGGTGAATCGTAAAATGGCCTAGAGAGTATTTTTGCAAACTATCAAGTTATATTTTTCTTTCCGCATTAAAGGGATACTAGAGAGATTTCCGAAACTTAGATATTTTTTTCTTTCTCTTCTTGTAGATTGTAATTTTTTAGTGTTTTGTTATTGTTTTCAAGTGATGTATAATGTCGATATACACTCAGGTTAAGCAGGAAACGCTATCTGAATGACATCGAATTAGAGCAAATAAGCAAAGACGAATAAACAGGGTTCCGTAATAGAATGCAAATGTAGACCCTTGATGCAATGCGAAATTTATTTTTATGTTTTCTTGTGTATTGTGTATTGAAATGTCATTTATGTTTGTAATTTGTGTAACTATGAAGCATGTAAGTAGAAATTTCCGGAATTTTTTCTTACATGACGTAAAGATATACTATTGGTATACTAGATATTTTTCTAGCTTTTGGATTGATCACCAAAAAGTTATAAAATGTTTAGGATTCGGATAGATGTCAGGAAATGTATTTTTTGTGTTATGTAACAGTTTTGTGTTTGTATTTTTCCTCTATAAATTGTTTAAAGTTTTTTATAATAGCATTTTTTTTTTTACATTAATATACTGTGTAAAGTCCAGTTATGAATTGTGTAGTTGAACAAATTGAAAATTTTCCATTATAGCACTATTTTTGATATTATAACACCGTTATTATGTTATTTTACTGTTTCGATATTCAATTGTTATCTGTTAATTTGGTATTCAATTCCAGAGTAATTTCTACAGAAGTTAGTGTTAAAGAGTTTTTCAGTTTTATATTCATTTTTTTTTTGTATTGTTTTCTTAAAGAATCTTGTGTAATTTTACATTATAAAATAGTCTTTACATTATGGTACTGTACAATGTTGAAATTTTATTTCATTGAAATTTATTTTCATTACAGCAAGATAAGAATTGCGTCAGCCAGTAGGCAGTTTCATGTTACGAGCTTGCTTTGTGTTTACAATTGTTTAAATGTCGAGTCAGATTATGTTATTATTGCAACAGTGTATCAGAGTACAATCAGTGTAGTATGTTTTGAAACATTTAGGTACAATCAATGAAAGATGTTTTTAGTTTGTTAAAAATTTTATTTTGAAAAATTTTTTTTTGTAGAAAGGGATGTACTGTGGAGTCATGAAATTGCTGATTGTAGCAATAAGTAATTGCGCACGACTTATGGCAAGGCACGTAGCCACGCCAGTTCTCTTCCCGACTTTGTGTAGTATCAACGTGTTTTCTTACGTGGTTTTAGCCACTAGAATATATCGGACTATTAACAGCTAACCTGTGTTTCACTCAGTTAACACCCCAACCTGCCAAAGCCCTTTCCCAATTTAATAAAATTAATGGATCGCTATCAACTACCCAATTAGTTTGGTTCTCGGGGTACTAAATAAATTTAATCCTATTTGTTGGTGAGAATCGCAATTTCCATTGCCAATTTTAGCGGAATTAACAAGTCGGCCAAGCTTTTAACAACCTCTTCTTATGATAATGCTGATTTTTTTCGCAAAATAGGAAACATACGAAATTTCCCGACCGTTATATTGACCATCGACCTTTATATATCGACACAGACAGAAAGTTACTTTTAATAACTTTCTGTTTACTCTAAAACCTCAAAATAACTAGGAAATAATCATTTTAAAACTATAAAACCATTTCAAAGAAAATTAATTGAATAAAGTACCAAAACAGTTTCTCTTATTTTTAGCGCTTTGGCTGTAAAACCATCCTTTTCAGGGCTTTTATCATATTTCATACTCACACGAGCAAGATTTACCTCGTAACTGGTTTTGGAGGGGATCGTATAAGAAATAAGGCCGACTTAATCTGAATTACCTTTTGTTGCGCCAAATTACAAAGTTTTATAAAATTGTGTTTATAATACTTATTGATATATTATTATATTATTATTATAAGCAGTTTTTATTAAAATATACATATAAATAGATTAGAGCAAGATATATTTTGAACCCTCTTGGGCTCGGCATCAGCGTGTGCCAATATTCATTTTTATGTCTTTTCACCAGAAAAGCTTGTGATCAAAGTGTTTGACCTTGTCCCGCGTTATTTGGTTATTATTCTGTTGTCAGCTAATTGTTATATCTTTCTTGTTTTATAGATTTGTTGGCTTATCTATTTCTTGCTTCAAGTTTTGGTATTGTTTTGCTACTTTAAAGTTCAACGTTTTCTATTTCTTCACATGCTTCAAGAACTAAGCACAGTGAGGTTGGATTTGGACTTCAGATGAATCGGTTCAAAACTCAATTAAGACTAACAACATACAGTCTTCAAATAGGTGGATGTAAATATCGAGGTAGATAGGGAGGTATTACAGTATGTCAACTAGTACATCTATCTGGGCCAAGAAGTCTCTTTTGATAACAGGCAGGGCATATTATTTACCATTTGCCCATGAAAGAGCTTATTAAGAGCGACCTTCCATTTTCACTGAAGTGTAAACTTGTTGACAAGAATATCATCCCTGTTCTTACCTACTTTACCCAAAGGAGGTCACTAACAGAGTATCAGAAGTCGAAAATCAAGGTTTGCCAATGAGCAATAGAGAATTCTAGTTATAAAACGGACCAACTGGATCCGAAACAATGAACTGCACCCCAGAACTCAAATTGCTGACGTTGGTGTACACTAGTGTACAGACGGAAAATTTTAAATGGATCTGGGCTGGCCACCTTAGTCGTATGCACCACCAGGGTGAAAATCGCTACCGAGTGGATGCCAGATGACGGATATTGACAGACAAGCAGACCAAAAAGAAGATAGCGATATGATCTCCACTAATTTTTTGTCTGTGTTCTCAGCAAGGGGAGGCTAAATAAAAAGAAACCTTTATAATTAGGAGCAATCGTGGGTAAATATTACTCTTCATAGTAATTCCTCTCAGTATTCATGTGTAACTATACGTTATTTACCAAAATGTTGCAAAGGGGTCCATTCACCCCTAAGTATTATGATGCTTAATTTTTGAAAACTTTTCTTCCGACATATAATATCACTTCTGTTATAAAATGCATCTACACAATGATTATCATTGTACGAGGGTCAAGTCACGAGCAATCAGAGGCCGACAGTTTCTTTCGGGTCGAGAGTATAGATGGCGGCATATCTGGTGGCGCCATCTATAATGATTGTAACCGCTTTATTATTTGATACCTTTTTTACTGATTGGTCTCCATCGTATTTCCTCAACCTAAAGCAATTGTTGCACTGTTTTTACCGACGAGTGCTGCCACCTGACAGGCAGCGAGGATTCGGAACTAATCCGAACACACGTCACTACGACTTGACTTCTGGACGTTTCGAAAGAAGCATCGTCGAACCATCGCGCACCGTTTATGGACTCCCGCTTATAGTTGAGCCCTTCGGTTACCCAAAAAGAAACTGCGAGTGTCGTTCTGGTGTCGATCTTTACATCATTTAATGTGCTAAGACTCTTTGAGGTGAAAAAAAGGGACAATAAGTGATCGCTGTTACGAGACAAAGGCGGCCGCGCGGCAGATCATCCAGCATCTTCCTACTACGTCTAAGGTCAGTGCACGATTGCTTCCCATGTTGTATTATATATATTTATCCATTGAGACCAAGCATCTTAAATAAACCGCGATACAGTCCACTAAAAAAGAATAAAGATTGGCAACCGGCGCTTCCATTTCTTATTTGGCCCATTTCGAGCCTGGATACCGCTTTCTAATATTATTATTATTATTTATTATCATTAAATTATTCATTATTGAATATAATCGTCATTAAATGATAAGGATCCGATAATAAGGAAATTGTTATTCGTATTTTTATACCTAAATTGAAGGTAGACTAACAAAACTGACCGGCGCTCGCGCCTGCTCGCTTGCCGTTGCATCTACCTACGTAGCTAACCGGTGTATGTTCAAGATCACGGACAAAATTGTCCATTTTGTTAATCTGTAAAAGTTTGTTCGATTAACATCTGTTTTGAATTTTGTTATCAATCGTCATCATCATGACGAAACCAAAGACGTCTGATGAAATAGTCGACACAAAATTGTTACAACTGGAAGGAAAACGAAACGCGATTTTTGAGCATGTTCAATCCGTGTATACCCTTTCAAATGACTTAAGCGAACCTGAATCAAAAGAAAGTTTCCTTAGCGCATTTTGTAACTTAGACACTATACGGTCGGAATTTACAACGCTTTTGGATTCGTACAATGAACGATTGTTAACGTTAAAACCGAACACTATACCTAACTATCAACCGCTTATTGCGTTTGAAGACTTGTACTGTCGCATCAAACGTAAACATAGTTTGTTATCACCCGCTTCGATTCCCTCACAACAGAGAAAAGATAATATTCCGCAAAAAGGGAGACCTTCACTTCCGGCTATTGAGATAATGTCCTTTAACGGCGAATACCAAAACTGGATATTGTTTTACGCGAGCTTCAAGTCTAACGTCCACGATAATCCATCGCTCACAGACTCTGAAAAATTGTACTACTTACTTGGTAAAATTTCAGGCAAAGCACGATCCGCTTGCGCAGGAGTTACGCCCTGCGCCGAGAATTATAATCTTTTATTTGAGGCTTTAGTTGATAAATATGAAGATAAGTACATGCTCGCTTCCTCATACCTTGATCAGATACTTGATTTTAAACCTTTGTCGTGTGCCTCTGCCAACAATTTAGATCTGTTTGCTGAGAACTTTATCTCCGCATATAAAGCGCTAAAAAACATGAAATTAAAAGACCTTAATGATTCCATGATATTACATATCGCTTTTAAAAAATTAGACTCTGTTACCGTGCACGAGTTTGAAACGAGAAGCCAAACTTCAGGTTTTCCTACTTTTGATCAGCTGATTGAGTTCGTAAAACGCGAAGGAAAAAGACTTCAACGCTCGTCTCAAGTAGCGTCTAATCAGAACGTAATTCCGAAAAGAGGCTCTCGGTCTAATACCAATGTTAGTGCCCCTAATCCGCAAGCATTTGTTACTATGGATAACACGAGTAATAATAATAATTATCCCGCGAGTACGAATGTTAAGTCGGTACAAAAATGTTTATGCAATAATAAAAATTTTACGCATCAACACTTATTAAAATGTCCGACATTTAATAAAATGTCTCCCAGTGAGCGTTTTAAATCAGTAAAAGAGCTTTTTGCATGCATTAATTGCTTGAGTATTAAACATAAAGTGTCAAATTGTAACTCGGGTGGAAGTTGCAAAACGTGTGACCAAAAACATCATACTTTATTGCATTTCAATACAAATTCTAATAACGACCGAGCGGGAGGTCACGCGACCCCGCTCCCGCGCACATCCCCCGCGCCCCGCGCCCTCGCACTTCCAGCGACACG
This sequence comes from Ypsolopha sequella, assembly GCA_934047225.1. Classification (NCBI taxonomy): domain Eukaryota; kingdom Metazoa; phylum Arthropoda; class Insecta; order Lepidoptera; family Ypsolophidae; genus Ypsolopha; species Ypsolopha sequella. Next base: position 31,855,737 of record OW203985.1, read on the forward strand.
GCTGTCTTCGGGGTCGCAGGTGCCGCAGCCCTCCGCCACCTCCAACGCCCACGCATCGCCTTCTGACGTCACGCTGTGCGCCACGTCCACTGCTGCGCGGCCGCAGTCGTCGCTTTTTAGTTCGACTCACGCGCACGTAGACAGCGCGCAATGTATGCCGTCTACTGTTTTACTTGCAACCGCGCAAATTGTAGTATATGACAGTAACGGTTGTGAACATCTTTGTCGCTGTATTTTAGACACAGCCGCGATGGCTAATTTTATAACAAAGGAATGTTGTGATCGATTGAATATTTCTTATCAAGAAACCTCACATGCGTTTGTAACTGGAATAGGTGGCTCGGAAAAGAGCGTTAAAGGTTCCGTAAACCTTGAATTTTCGTCGCGATTTAATTCTAACATTAAATATAAAGTTTCTTTGCTGATCGTAGACGAAATAACGGATTGTTTACCTACCGCGTTTGTTGATATTTCGGCTCTCTCGCACATGGAAAATTTATCACTCGCCGATCAAACATTTTCCGTGCCGGGTACGATTGACATGTTAATCGGTGCATCCGTATTTCCGCAGTTATTGTTATCTGGCATCGTGAAGGGTAATGATTCGTCATTACCTCCCGCAATAGAAACCGTTCTCGGGTATATTATTATGGGATCTGTACCTACTATTCACGGGAACAATTCTAACCGCTCGTCTTTAGCGACCACTTGTTGTGTCTTTGTACAACAAGTTAGTACTGAAGATATTCTAGAAAGGTTCTGGAAAATGGAAGGAAGAAATTACCTTACCTGCCGCAAAATGTCAAGATGACATAGAGTGTGAGGAATTTCACCGCGCAACCACCACTCGCGATTTAAACAGTGGTAGGTATGAAGTTTCGCTGCCATTCCGCGGGGATGTTTATTCTCTTGGCAACTCTTACGATTCCGCTCGGAAGCGCTTTTTTTACTTAGAAAAGAGGTTTCAAGCGTCGCCTAAACTAAAACAAGCTTATGACTCCGCGATGCGTGACTACATAGACTCGGCTATACTATCCCCCGCGCCTCTCGACGACTTGGAAAGTCCAATGTTTGTGATACCGCATCACGGGGTCATTAGAGAAGATAAGTCGACTACCAAGTTACGCATTTGCTTGGACGCCAGCTGCAAGTCCACGAGTAGTGGCGGCGGCGTCGGCGTCGCGTTAAACGATCTGCTACACCAAGGCCCTAATCTACAGGGTGACCTGTTTCAGATACTTTTAAACTTCCGACTTTTCGAAGTCGCGCTTTCCGCCGACTGTAAGCAAATGTTCTTACAGATATCTGTTAACGAAAAAGATCGTCGTTATCAAAGAATTCTTTATAGATTTGATCCGCAAGAACCGCTTGTTCTTTATGAATTCAACCGTGTTTGTTTCGGTCTGAAATCTAGTCCATTCCATGCACTCCGTATAGTGCAACAGCTGATCGAGGACGATGGAAACAAATATCCTTTAGCTAAAGAGGTTGCGTCTTCTTCCATGTATATGGACGACCTCGTTTTCTCGGTTATGACGGAAGAAATAGGCATCAAGGCTGCCGCTCAGCTGACAGCTTTATTCAAAGGGGCTGGTTGGGAATTATCGAAGTGGAACAGCAACTCGCACGCTGTTTTAGATAGCATTGCCGCGTCGCATAAGATTTCAGATGAACTTGAATTCGACAAGTCAGTTCAACATAAAGTACTTGGGTTACGATGGTCAAGAGAAAATGATTCATTTTATTTTAAAATCGCTGATACGGATGACAAATGTACGAAACGTTCTATTCTTTCTACAATTGCAAGATTATGGGATATAATGGGATTTGTCGCACCGGTTATATTGTACGCTAAGTTGCTCATTAAAGAACTTTGGTTGCTAAAGCTTGGTTGGGACGATGTTCCGCCTCCACACATCGTCAAATTGTGGAAACAATATCGTGAAGAATTACCTTATTTGAACGAATTTAAAATTCCACGACATGTTGGAGTATCGCAGGGATGCGTAGCCACTTTAATAGGCTTCTCGGATGCTTGTGAATCTAGTTTTGGTGCCGTAATATATTTGCACGTTAGCTCGCCTAATGGAAATACTGTACAGCTAGTTTGTGCAAAGTCTAAAGTCGCTCCGGTCAAGCCGATTTCAGTTGCTAGACTTGAGTTGTGTGGAGCGGTAATTTTGGCTAAATTACTTCGCATCGTTTATGATAATTATAACGTTCGCTATAAAATGAATTTTTATGCCTTTACTGACTCAAAAGTCGTACTCTACTGGATTAAAAGTTCACCACATCGCTGGCAAACGTTCGTCGCGAACCGAGTAGTAAAATTGACAGAAAATATCCCAGCTGATAATTTCTATCACGTCCCGGGTATCGAAAACCCTGCGGACTGTCTATCCCGCGGTGTTTCGCCACGGAAGTTGATAGACCATCCACTGTGGCTCCGCGGGCCGTGGTGGGCTTCGCTTGACCCCTCACAGTGGCCTGTTAATCAAGTCAATTTGACATTTGATGAAAACATACCTGAAGAGAAGGTTACAGCACATCCAGTCATAGAATCAACTCCGGAGTCTTTGATTTATTCACTCGCACTTAAATATTCAGACTATGATAAACTTTTAAAGGTTATTGTTTTAATTTACCGACTTTTGAAAATTTTACCGCGCCGCAAGTCATCACGCCCTAATGTTGCGTGTTTTACCGCTTCTGACTTGGAATTTGCCGAAATAAAATTAATTCAAGTTATACAACAAAAATATTTCGCCGACGACATTTGTAATTTACAAAATAATAAAATGTGTTCCCCCGCGTTGTTGAAACTCAAGCCCTTCTTAGACAAGGGACTTATTCGCGTTGGTGGTCGGCTCGTCCATGCTGACATCGATTTCGAACACAAACACCCGCTTATCTTACCGCGTAAAGATCATGTCGTCACCATGTTGATTGACTTTTATCACAAAAAATATTTCCATGCCGCTTCAGAATTACTGACATCTTTGCTGAGACAGAGATTTTGGATAATGTCAGCTAGGAACATTATTAGGCACCGCGTTTACAAGTGCAATACTTGTTTTAAATTTCGGCCAAAAATTCTATCTCCTCCTATGGCAGATCTTCCAGACATTCGTGTCAATCCAGTGCCCAAGGCCTTTTGCTTCTGTGGATGTGATTACGCCGGCCCTATCCAGTATAGGCCAATAAGACGTCGTGGAGTGAAAAGCGTCAATAAAGGCTACTTTTGCATTTTCACATGTTTAACAACACGCGCTGTTCACATTGAGATTGCGACAGACCTTACTACAGTAAGCTTCTTGGCCGCTTTAAAACGTTTTCTGTCCCGTAGAGGCCCTGTGCAATGCATGTACTCTGATCGAGGTACAAACCTGGTATCAGCACGGTCTTATCTTCGCGAACTCTATAGTTTTCTTGATAAAGAGTATCGACCCCGCTTCGAGGAAGAACTGACTGAAAATAGAATTTCATGGAAGTTAAATCCGCCAGCTTCTCCTCATTTTGGTTCGTGTTGGGAGAGTATGGTTAAAGTGATAAAGAACCACTTTTTCAAAGTGATAGGACATCAAATTCTATCTTATGAAGAACTAATAACAGTTGTCACGCAGATAGAATGCTTGTTGAATTCTAGACCGCTTACCGTATTGAGTTCAGATCCCTCTGAACCGTCCGCTTTAACCCCAAGTCATTTTCTTCACACCGCACCTTTAAATTCGCTGCCTGCATCACATGTAGAGTCTGAAATCGGTTCTATCAGTCCACAAGATAGACATACTTTGTTAGATAAACTGGTGCAATCGTTCTGGGAGCGATGGAGAATCGAGTATTTGCATCAGTTACAAGCAAGGCAAAAGTGGAAAACTCCCTCTGTTCCTGTAACGCCGGGAATGGTAGTGGTAGTAAAGACGGATAATTGTCCAAGCCTGTGCTGGCCCATTGGTGTGGTAGAACAAGTATTTCCTGGCAAAGACGGAATAGTCCGGGTAGTTTCGGTGCGAACTGCCAAGGGAACTTTCACACGTCCGGTTGTACGTTTGTGTCCGCTACCAAACCAATAACAATACTCCACTTTTCGTGATTAAATTTAGCTTGTAGTTTAATTTTGCTGTACATAAAACCCGCTTTCTTTGTAGAAATATTAAAATTTGATTAATATCTTACCGCGTATAGAGCTGTACTCATAGAGCTCATTAATATAGAGTCGTAGAGCTACTCTATGACTATCATTACTCACCTTTTTTTCTTAAAGGCGACGCTTTAAGGCCGGGGGAAATGGTGGCGCCATCTATAATGATTGTAACCGCTTTATTATTTGATACCTTTTTTACTGATTGGTCTCCATCGTATTTCCTCAACCTAAAGCAATTGTTGCACTGTTTTTACCGACGAGTGCTGCCACCTGACAGGCAGCGAGGATTCGGAACTTATCCGAACACACGTCACTACGACTTGACTTCTGGACGTTTCGAAAGAAGCATCGTCGAACCATCGCGCACCGTTTATGGACTCCCGCTTATAGTTGAGCCCTTCGGTTACCCAAAAAGAAACTGCGAGTGTCGTTCTGGTGTCGATCTTTACATCATTTAATGTGCTAAGACTCTTTGAGGTGAAAAAAAGGGACAATAAGTGATCGCTGTTACGAGACAAAGGCGGCCGCGCGGCAGATCATCCAGCATCTTCCTACTACGTCTAAGGTCAGTGCACGATTGCTTCCCATGTTGTATTATATATATTTATCCATTGAGACCAAGCATCTTAAATAAACCGCGATACAGTCCACTAAAAAAGAATAAAGATTGGCAACCGGCTCTTCCAATATCCTTTGACTCAGCGGCAGGTGTCAGTTGAAAGAATGACCCGCTTTGCAACGTCATAGTAAACGTAGTATAGTAGGCAAAATAAATTTTTATTAGTTGTCAAAGTACAGTTGAATTTAATTTTAACCCTCCTAATTCTCATATTTGCTAAAATAATAATAAGACAATCGCATATCGCAGTCTATATAGTGGCTCGGATCCACCTTACACGAGATTAATTTGGATTGCGATTTATTGTTTTAAAATAATGAGAATTAAAAGGGTTAATCTAGACTTGTACATGTACGCAAAAATGTAATCAAAACACAACACTAAATTTTCTACGGATCTCATAGAATTTTCTTGTTTTAAGATGTTTGAGTAACATTTTCTGGGTTAGACCGACAACAAGAGATAGTAGTAATAAGTCGAAAATATCTGTGCGTGATGCTGAATAAATTCATGTAATTAACATTGTATTTTAAGTATCGACTTTTCTGGCTGGTGAAATGAAAATGGGAAGTAAGCACAGTAATTAATTTTAACGGTATATTACTTGGTGGTACTCGTACCTATTGTTTCAGATTTGTTTTGATGATAATTATCAATTCCTAATCTTTTTTTGAGAATTTTGTTGTCGCTTCTTCGTCAGATATAACCGCCCACTGCCACTTTATCTTGATAATCTTAGATGCTATGTCAGTCGCTGACTTTGCTTCTTTGACGAATCTAGTTAAATATAATTAACTGCTGACATAGCGGTAAATGGTAATAAAGATGGTTTGGTGTTTGGAAATTTAATGGAGCACATCTTTTAGTACGATATTATCGTATTTATAAAATAAGAGTTGTATTTTTAATATATATCATTAGTTTTATTAGTTCAGATAGGACATACATAAAGTGTAAGAAACAAAAAACTTATATCTATATTAAGTGACACAAACTATTCACAAAATATATTTACAAAATTTATTTAGCTGCCCTGATGGAGGGTAACATATGCGTGGCGGTGAAATTCCTGATGAGAGGACAGTACATCCTTTCTGCAATATTGTCCAGGAGGCTGTTGGTGCCGGCGCGTACCTGCTGCATCAGAGAAGCGATTCGTTTTCTCATGATGACCTGGAAGCCATCCGTACCCGCTTCCGCGAACATCTTTGATGCACTGCAGTAACGCGGCAGACCCAACGGCGCCCTAAATGCATTGTTATACTGGACACGTAGGGCACTGTAGCCTTTTTGAGTATAGTTGGTGCATAGGCTGCAAGTGTAAAATGATTAGCAGTAAACCCTAAATAAGGTGACCTACTTGTACACTTAGCAAACCTACAGATTTTGGCCTTCAAAAATACATTCTTAAAGCATTCATTCATAATGTTTTTTACGACTAATACGCTAGTTGAAAAATTCTCTGTAAAGCCACTTACATCAACACAACATGCTAGATAACGTTCAATGCAATGAGTCACAGCATAAAGGGAATCCTAGTGTAGGGCCTAGACAGTAATTTTTCTAATAATGTGCACAATTGTTTCTATTTCAATAAAGATATTATATTATTCGTATAAAACATTTCCCAAAAATTTCAACGTGTTCGCAAACACACTTAAAACAATTGCGAGTACATTTGTCGACTATTGAGAGATTTCCTTAGTTTATGGATTTTTCAGACGAACACAAAGACGCGAAGACTGACGGGAATAGTTGTTCTGGTGCGCGCAATAAGTGCGCAGACCGACCAAAGCGGTCACATTACCTTGCACGTTGCCTTACATGTTGTGTTGTGGTGTTAATCTGTGCTAAAATGAATATCTAATACTTTATATATAGAAGAACTTCATACATGGATCAAATTGGCAACATACTGAACAAGGGTCAGGGCAAAAGGCAATTGATTGATTAATGTGTGAAAGCGAGTGGTTGTTTGTATTTGTATTTACGTAAACGCGTATTAAGAATGTATGCAGTCAAAACCACAAAATGTTAAACAAATGCTTGTGTCATTTCTTTTTTCCCGTTTTTTCTTTACTTGGTTATATTTCTTTGGTACAATGAATACTAATTACTTTAAATTACATAATTTTGTTGTATGTATTAATTACATATTTCTTGTTTGACAATATTTATTATAAATATAACCTCCCAGTAAGATATTGTCATAATTATTATTAATATGGTCATCTTGTGACAGTTCACAAAACAACAAAATACCTAAAACTACAATGCTATGTTATTTTTTGTACAGCGATTTTCGGTTAAATTGTTTTCAGAAAATTTGTCGAAGGATGTCCGCCGTCTTCTTGCCGGTCATCTTGCCCTGCCGTCCCAGGAGAATGACGCCCATCTTCACGACAGGCGCAAATTGAAACGAAAGGTGTCCAATAAATTGTAACACACTCATGCCCCCTCCGGAATTTGGCTGAACAAAGTTTCCACTTTGTGTATGTGAATAATTTATCAAGAGAACCGTTTTTAGGGTTAACTTTATAAAAGCGTTGAAGCTTTTTTGGTACGATCTACCTACGAGAAGTTGTGTCAAGTAAAAAGCCATTAGTGAAATTCAATGTTGAATTATCAACAAATTTATAGTGAAATTGATTTTTACCCAATGAGACTAAAAGTCAATACCATGGCATAAACCTTAGATCATTATTATATAAACTAATAAATGTCATTAAAGATAATATCTTTAATGATATTTATTACATACGAATAAATAAAACCTAAATATTATTTAGGTTTTATTTATTCGTATGGCATTAAAAAACAATATACAAATTAACAAGTCAAAAAAAAATTATAATAAAAAGATATTTAAGTCAATTGTTTATTTACTTCAATTATGAAAATCTCCATTCCAAGTACGATACACTTGCAGCAGTTTGGTGCTGGTACTTTGTCTGAAGGTCGTCTTATAATCATGAAAAATAACGGTACATACTAGCTGGTGTTATTTCTCTTTTGTTCGTGAAAACTTGTTCATCAGAATATTATAAGATTATAAAATTGTACTTCTTTAGGGCAGTGGCGTGCACAGAACTTTTTGCTGGAAAAGCAAGCAATTTGTCAAGAATAACAATAAAAAAATATGAAAAAATTTAAATATCACTTTGAAAAAAAAAGGTTTGTATAGGAAATTTTCACTCTAGGGTATACATTGTCTAGCCTGGCGTCATACAATATTTTTTTTCAAAGTGATATTTAAATTTTTTCATATTTTTTTTATTGTTGTTCTTGGCCAATTGCTTGCTTTTCCAGCAAAAAGTTCTGTGCACGCCACTGCTTTAGGGGCAGGTTTTCGAGGACACTGATTATCCTCCATCTGTAGACGGAATCCTACAAATGTAAAGATCCACAATTTATTGACCGCATCTGTGATCTAGTGGTAGTAGTTATTTTCATCACACCTAAAAGTCAAAGTTGAGCCAAAGTCAATTTTATTCCCATGGGAGTTTGCAATTTCCCTCTTCCGATTGGTCTGCGTTCGTGTTCCTGATAGATTAGCGTCATTTAACCAAAGAGTTGACCTCTTATGACCTCTTGCTATTTGCAATAACAGCAATGAAAAACTTCTGAGAAAAAATGATAAAAAATGGAGAACGACAGATTTTTTCAGCGCGCATTGTCGCCAAAGCCTAACCAGCCAGTAACTTCTTCATAAATTACGCGTTGGACTTATCTATCAGAAGCACGAACACGGACCAATCAGAAGAGAGAAAGTACAAACTCCTGTGGGAATAAACTTGTCCTAGGTTCGCGCTTTCCTCTTTGTTATTGGAAAATAAATAATATCTCTCTATCAATCTAAAGCTAATTGTCGCTTTTCGAATAGGTGTTATGAAAAATTTAAAATTTTACCTTAAATAAATAAAATTACTTCAATTCCTGCGCGCCGAAAACAACTACCGGCGAGATTGGGTTTGATGTAAACGTAAGCACTGGCTATTGTCCTTGTCCTACGCTCTGCTCGGCCACGTACGCTGAAAATCGATACGATCAATGGCCGCACGCTCCGGAGGAAGTTCAAAATAAAACGATATACTATTACATTGTTCTCAGGTACCGGAAATAGTCGGAAATACTGCAAGGCCCTTTCCGGAACCAAAAAAAGGTTAGCGCTTCTAAAATATCAACCAGTTCGAACGTCTCGATTACTGATCCCAAAGTCATGGGTTCAAATCCGGTAGGGGTACATTTTGTGCTCGGTCTGCGTGTGTTACACTATGGATGTCTGTGATATATTTGTTATTTTAGATAATATTTTTTATTTGGTATTATGTCAGGAGTTGAACCTTCCATATAGAATCTGTGTTTACTACTATTTTTCCACGGCTTTTGTGAATAATCCAGGTTTAAGAATAAATGTATGAAGCAAGAACATATTAATCACTATGTGGGATGTTTATTCTGTCAGCTATGCCATACAATAAAATAGGAATTGAACCTATATTCAATTATTTGTATTTACTTCTACTTAAAATAAATAACAAACACATTATTAAATCAGTGGGATGTGAAAGTCACAATAAAACAAGTAAACATCTTTTATTATTCCGGCAGTTTTTCTCTTTATACCGCACTATGACTTTTTTTCAGGTTAAAACGACCATGAAACATCGTAGATATCTAAACCATTCGATAATTATTTAAAAAGCAAGTGTGTATCACTTTGAACACTGAATTATATTTTAATCACCAGTAATATTATTTTACTCTTTGATCACTATCCATTTTCTCACCAAGACTGACTAAAAACTAACTACATTTTGTTCCGACATCATGCCACACTCCACGAGTCGAAGAACAGCTTTATACTGTGACCATGTGGGCACTTATTTGTTTTATTAACTTATTGAAAGTAATCATTGTTTATAATATTTACACATAACAATTTATGTCATAATTTATGGCGTAAGACCAGCAATGGTAAAATAATTATTTATTCAATTTGTATCGAAAAGAAGCACACATCGTCTTTGTTTTGTAACTAACTACTTCAACTCAAATATAACTTCAAAAATTATATTGATAAATTTTTAAAGGTACATTTTCATAAAACTATCACCGTTATTGTAACATTTTTGTGTCCGAAGTCAGCCGAAGTACTGCGATGGAGTTCACCACCCATCATGCTAGGACGTACTGATCGTCGGTGAAACGTGGGATGTGCTAGTGTGGATTGTAGCTATAATTTCACAGTTCACACTTGGGAATAACTGTTGTGACGATGTATCATATAGTTTCCCGTAGGTAGGTCAGTACTTATATTTAAAGACCAACAACCCAGAATTAATTTCTATGGGGATCTATAGTTTTGTCTTACGTACTAAAAACATAAAACTTCTTCACTTCCGCAATCCAGTTCTCCGCTACTGTATAGGTCATTTAATTGCTTTTTAGACTGCTTTTCTGCAAAATGATTTTTAAATAAACGAGACAGTCAGATCTCCATTTATTTCAATATTGAAATACGAGAGACATTGGAATATATGTTTTTATAGTGAAATCCAGCGCTTTGGATTCTATAATTTTAAAATAATTATTAGTCGTCGCAGGTTCGAATCCTGGGCCGAGGTAATTATCAAAATATATTTAGATAGATAGATAAAAACTTTATTCAAAGCCTCTTACAAAAACACAAAAAGTACATTTTTAGAGCTTAACAAATAACAAGTACATTAAAATCCTTAAAATAATGACGATATTTGACATAGAGGCTGAAAGGGCACTGGCTCAGCATACGCCACAGAATAATCTGTGACACTGATATTCTGCCAGTACCGGCATTAAAAAGATCTATGTCGGTTTATCAAATTAAGACAATGACCTTATAAAATTGGAATGGTAAATATACTTAAGTAACATATAATAAATTTGACAATAACAAAAATAAAATAGACACATATAATGAGAAAAGGGGGAGGGAGAAGATGCTTATTTATCACCATTTTTAATTTATCATTATACTTATTTGTTTACTTGAAATTTGTTTCTGGTTAATTTCTAGTTTGTAATGCACTCTAATAATAACGTAAGACATACTTTTAAGTTTAACTAGAGCCACAACATACTTATAATGAACTATTTAACGCATTTATTTTGCACTGTTTGTCCATCCTGAAAACTCTGTACACTCGTTTTTAAACTAACACTCAAAATTTGTAAAGCCTTTTGAAAAATAAAACTCTTTGATGCCAATTCGTGGACTTCTACATTGAAGCGTATCTACTTGAAACTTCAAAGGCATTTCAACAGGCTAGGAAGGTATAAGCCAAAATGCTGTTTCAAGTACGTCAGTACTCCATTTTGAAGAGCGCTCATTAAGGACTTGCCTGTAGTTCATTCTCTTTGTAGGATCGCACGAAAAATCCTTCGATGGATCCCACTTAGGCCGCTCAAAACAGACATAGCTATATAATATAACTGTGCAAAGACTACTCAGTAAAATAATGTTATCTGAAAAGCAAAGGTGAAAATCAAGGTAAAGAGAAACAAAATGTATTTTTTTTGTTCAGTCAAAAATATAAATTGTTACATAAGGCTTGAACACTCGCATGTGATTGCTGTTGACTATATGCCAACCATTACAACGATACAATTTCGGCAATTGTGTGGATTCTGTGTAACAAGTTTTAATTTATTTGACAGGACTAAACTTAATTTAAGCGTTCTGTCTCTTCTTTCTGTATCGAAACAAAGACAGGACGCTTAAAATAAGGTTAGTCCTGTCAATAAATTAAGTCGTGTTATACTGAATCGACACCATTATCGAGACGAGTGTCGTTCAAACCCTATGTAATAATTTAGTATGTAAACTCACGTGTTGATATAAATAATATTATATTATAATATAAATTGTATTTATAATTATTAAAAAATATCCACTTACAGTATCGCTGCGGCTTGAAAGAAGATGTTATGATTATATTTATAATAGAAAAAGGAATGTTTCTGTGGTTTGGGCGGGCATAAAGAGAGAATGAGTGAAAGTAGAATGATGGAAGAAATTTATAGATTTATGATTATTGATCTTTTCTGCATGACTCAAATTTTTGCTGTAAGAGTCCACTCCGGGCTTAAAGAAGTGTCTAGACAAACTTTAATAAATCATAAAGGTTTCCTACCTTGGCTACGGAATCCTAAAAATGCACTTATATAATTTTATTTATAGTCCATCAGGCTCGTGTTTACCGAGACATTTATTGTTTTGCTGGCTTTATTTTTTTAAATAATAATAGTGCAGTTTCGTTTTAATTTTATATCTTCAGAAATACTCCTAATGTGGTAGCAAAATGATTCCTTACCTATGTTTTGTAGTATTATTCAGAATGTATGAAAAAGAAGGTGATTTACTTGGTCAGCCAAGATGTTTTTGCGATTAAGGTGATATGTAAAAAAATAATGGGAGCTTGAGGGGCGTGGTTGAGCCGTAGACGCGGGGAGCGCCCCGCTGTAAAACATCGTGAAAGCGCGCCGCGCGGCAATGATCTTGCTAGCGTTTCGAAGTTTTAGAACAGAGGAGTCATAGAGACAATATGTTACGCTCCTCGCACTTGTGATTCAACTAAATCGCGTCGCGCGCGATTAAACACTATACTATTGGTGCTGCACTCTCCAACATTGACTTATATAGAGCGGGCTATAATTCGAAATTTTTTATTCTACTTCTATTACTTTTTGGTAAAAGACGTTTTTTAGCAGAAGACCTGTTACCAATTCGAGATCCCAACCAAAAGCGAGATATTGAAAATGGCGGCCAAGAACCGGCTTTCAACATTATATTCCGCTTCCTTACACGAATATCTCAGAATATCTCACTGAGAACATCTCATTAAGATTATAAACGCCACTCAACAATTTAACTACTTCACGTCGATTTTAGTTTAACTACTTCCCGTTAAATGGCGTTTGATCACTCAAATAATAAATCATCAAACGGAACTGTATTTGCAAGAAGATAAAACAAGAATTGCAGAAGCGTGGTGAAAATAAGGAAACAGTTTTTAATTCAAACTGTAGTACGTGTTTGTAAATGTTCAAATGTTTTTTGCCTCAAAAAGTCATTAGAGGGCGCCACACTTTAGCCAGAGACACAGCAACAAATATAAAAAAACTATACTTTTTTTGTCTTTTATAATTATAATGTCACATTTTCTATTGTCAATCAATGCAACGGATGCCTAGTACAAGAGGACTCGAAATATATCTTGCTTCCATTAATTAATGTGTATAAATTAAAGAAGAAACACTATATATCAATATTTATAAAGAAAATCCGAATGGTAACATTATATTTTATTATTAAATGTTTAAAAATTAGACGTTACTTATTTCGCTCTTAATTATCCGAAGAATATACAAAACAAGGTGTACTAGAATAAACAAGGCATAGGCTGCTATTCAATTTGGAAAAATATGTACGGTGAATAAGACTGATACATCCACATATACATATTTTTAACATAAAAACATAATTTATTTAATTAATACATTACTTTAAGTATACAGAGAAATTAGTCCTGCTCCAACGCTTTCATTTAACACCTATCTATCCCACTCAGTGGGAGCATGCCGATCAGAAATCTTGCGATTTCAAGGTGTTTTTATTTATTATTTTGGAAATGGAAGGATGTGTTTTTATTAAAACGGCCGTTTTATATCTCATTTTGTGAGACGTTTATTTTAGTTTAAGTTTGGTTGTCAAAAACCTGATATAACTCAAATGAAACGGTATTTTAGATTAAAGTTTAGACCTTTTTTTGAGATTTTATTGTATACAAAGTAATCGCGTATCGAACTGCCGAAATAGTAAGATCAAAATTGAAATAAGACATTTCTTTTTTTACAATTTAATTATCACAATTTCATGGTTTTATATAACTTTGAAAATAAACAACATCGGGAAAACTTCACTTTTAGCTCAAATACTATTGATAAATGCATTGCTTTTTGTTTAACTTATCCAGTCTTACCTAATTTTTCGTGCATTTATTAGCAAAAATAACTCAATTGACTTCAAGTTGACTTCGTTGACTTTCAAATAAATTAATTATAAAACATACGACACACAGTCACTACGTTTAGTTGAGAATGTATTTTTTATAAGTAAATTAATGATAAGTTAATTAATTTCAAAATGCCCGAATTTAAACCTTATCGAAAATAGTTGCATTTTGAAAGTTACATTACAATATCAAATTACACAACAAATTTCAATTCATTTATTTATTAGAAGTTAAATGTACAGCTAATAAAGAATTTTGTTTCTCATGATTTTAACCAAAATATTACGTTTATAATAGTAACTGTTATTTGATATAATGAAATACGAAGACCCTTTAGTCTAAGGAGGAATATTAGGCTTTATTTGTGTGACATAATTAAAAGAAAAAAATATGATATGAAGAAACAGTGCTCTCTCGAATCATAAGTTGTTTAGAAATAAGCTTCAGCAGCAATAGTATCCCATCAACAAATGGAAACAGATGAAAATGCTTATCTGATTACTAAGGCGGTTATAACTCCACCCCACTCGTCTTCTGTTCAACTTTTCTGGTTATAAATCTTCACCTTCTTTTGTTTTGTTTGTTTCTCCACTCCCATTTTCAACTGCTTCTTCATTCGCTTCTGTATTCTCCTCTTCTATTTCTTTATCTTCATCTTCATCTTCCGTTTTTGAAGCCATTTCATTTTCGTTACTTTGTAAATATGTCGTAAAAATCATGTAAACATAATATAATTTACTATCTAATTGCTTCATAACTTGTTTGATTTTTGATCCAATTTCGACATGAGATACGTTTCCAGGCAATATATTTGTGTAATTGAGCAAAGTATATATCCCATCTGTTGTAATACTAGTATTTGTAGCACCTGAAATTAATTTTTTGTGTTTTGTTGTAACAAAAAAGTACAATAATCAAAGTAATCTAAAAAAAATCTATATTTGTTTTACCATCTATCTATCTTAAAATACTTTGCTTACTTATTCATATATCGACTGCAAAGTCATTGGAGGATGATTTTTAAATGGTGGTTGTAAAGAGACTATCTAGACCAAGCGGCAGTAGGAACTTTTTAGGAAGGGATATTAGGATATTGCCATGGGATCGGGAGAAACGAGATCCACGTATACAAAGCTTCAAAGCGTCCGCTAGTACTTTTATAAATTTCATAAAGATTATTTTAATCTAACGTTATGATGTCGATTTGTTGTAGCACGATTCGACTTATTTAACAGGACTCAATTTAATTTAACCGATCTGTCCTTGTCTTTTTGATACAAAAGGAAAAAGACAGAAAACATAAATGAAGTTTAGTCCTGTCAAATAAGTTTAATTGTGCTGCATCGAATCGACATCAATATGAATAATTTTTAGAGATTTAGAATGAAATCGTAAGAATTAAGTATAACACTCGAAAAATAGCTCCCGACTAAAAACAGTGTCAAATAATGTATTATTGTAGAAAAACTTTTATGTTTATAAATAATTGAATTTTCTCTAAAGGTAAAAATTAACCACTAATTCTACAAAACTCCTTATTTTTTGAGCGTTATAATTACGATTTTGTTACAAAGTAGAATAGTTAAACTATGCATAAACTTTGAAGCAAAAATTAAAAAAAACAAAATTCGCTTGGATTAAATTATGTTAAGGTGTGTTACTTCGGAAACCATTTCGAGATTTAGGTTTAAAAATTTTCTGCTGTCTGATTTGACAGATGGATGACAGATGAGCAGACAGACAGAGACAGACCACTTTTTTTATAAGCAATCAAACATCACAATCAGTCCAATGTGTAAAATTATCAAGTGACGTCATAGTTGACAATTCTTTAAAAATCATAACAAAATAATGGTTTATTTATATACCTAAATAATGAAAACAATGTCCTTAATTGACGTATACTTTCGGAATAAAAAAAGCTTTTTGAAATTAAGCTATGGGACTTGAACATTAAATATTATAAAAATTATTTTATGGGTCAAATTCAATGTTTGAACAATTTACACAAAATTTAATATATTTTATAAGTTATTTGATAAAAGGGACCCGTCAGTTTTAGGCAATTCAAATATCTAATTAATTTGTTTTTTTACAACATCGATAAATTTCCAATAGTCGCTCCGCTTCATAAACATGACTTACATACATACATACATATACTCACGCCTGTCTCCCAGAGGGGTAGGAAGAGACTACAGATTTCCATCTGCTACGATCCAGATACAGTGACGAAAGGGATTTACGGTGCCTAAGTGGAAGGTACAGTTTGACTAGACCGCCTTAGAAGAACGTATGCTGACCAGACATGACTTTTACTAACGTTATAACGTTTTATTAACGTTAAATTATATCTAACGTTAAGTTGTCTAGCAAATGCTCACTTCCTCCTCTCAGATTAGCATACTACTTGTACATACCTATTTTAAAAAAATCATCGAATACGTCAATCATTGCATCAGTCAATGCATATAAAATATTTTCTTTGACTTCCTTAGTCTTTAGTTTTATTATAACTTCAACTTTAGCCATTTGTTCATTTTCCTCTATTGTTTCTGTAACAAAATTAAATTCTATTTTCGTGACCTTTTTTTTTGATATTTGTTCCGTATCCAAAGGGCAAAAAAGTAATCATTAAGGAGTCACCGTTGGTCATCTGTTTGTATTTTACGGCTTTGAAATTTTTGATTCGTCCCTTTATAGGACGGCCCATTCAAAGTGGCCATGAAAAAAGCCACTTGCATATTAAGGTCGGTATACTTCTTGACGAAATGTACTAAAAAAGAGCTTTATGCTTCTAATGTACGCGCGATAACCAACGGTGGCCTGTAATCTGGCCGAACAGTCTATAATAAAACGCAGCATACCGACATTACTTTGAAGTTTGACAGTTTGCGGTGACCACTGAATTTTATTTACGTGCTGTGTAACTTATCTTGTATTTATCTAAAAATGTAAGTAAGTGACGTAAATTCTTAATCTAACGTGAAACAGAAATTGCTGATGTGGATAAAATAGTTCATAAAAATTGAGTATTTTGCAAACTATGTGGAAAAATATTCCAACCTCAAAATTTTCAAGCCCGTAAATCAAGAGTGATTTAGCTAAGTATAATAATATTTCTACACTAAAATTTTACTACTTATTATTGCAAAGTAATCCTATTTTGATGATAAATTGCAAACTATACCTGTACGCGCCGCGTTACTTAATTTGATATTTATTACTTTACATTTAATAAGTGCACACACACTCTCACACAAATCACCCATACAACGAAAAACTATTCATTTTACTATATTCCTATACCCAGTGGCGTGCACAGAACTTTTTTCCGGAAAAGCAATCAGAAGGTCAAGTACGACAATAAAAAAAATATGAAAAATTTTTAATAACACTTTGAAAAAAAAAAGTTTGTATGAAAATTTTCACTCTAGGAAAGGCAGTGCCTACCCTGGCGTCATACAAACTTTTTTTTTTCAAAGTGTTATTAAAATTTTTTCATATTTTTTTTATTGTCGTACTTGACCTTCTGATTGCTTTTCCGAAAAAAAGTTCTGTGCACGCCACTGCCTATACCCATCCTTCTCTTCGCTGAATAAAGAAAAAGGACGCAAGAAGCGACAACTACGCCACCACGTGAAAAACAAGAACTAATCTTCTTCCGAAAAATATCCGAATTGCCGGCTTGCGCGAGCGCTCTAAATAAAATCAATTAAATATTCAAAATAACTATATAGACTCAAATAAAAATACCTATCCTGCGTGCATTCAAGGAATGCATTGTGTTGTGTGAAAATCTAACTTTTTAAGTGCTTTGTGGTGTGCTGACCCAACTGGACTATCGAAGCATCGAAGGAAACTCGCTAAGGTACTCCCATCTCCTTTTACCAAAAACCTATTCGGCACCCACAAGTCTTTGGTCCTTCTCCCCGATCCTACATCTACTCTTTACTCACCATACTCAACAAAATACGCAAAATTCTCGAAATACAAACCACGCGGCTCCGCCATTTTTATACCGATATCACCTGATATTATCTTCTTTTTGGCTTAAATACATAACGCCTCCGCTTCTATTTTACGCTTAAAACGCTCCTCCACGCTTCCCTCCATAAGGAAATTAAGTAGACTAGGTATTTGTTCTTAATTTCCATAACCTAGTACACGTAAGTAGCCCGCCATCTTTTTGTTTATTTGTCACCGCTTGCACAAAATAGTGCCGCCTGCGCTGCCTGCATCGTTCAAGGTACGCGTTACCGTTCACGCAACTCTCGCCTTTAATACGCTTACATTTAAACTCACTCACACACAACGCACTAGGAAGGTACCCTGCCTACTCTTATTTGATATTTTCTCCTTTATCTATGTATCGAATTCTTTATTGAATTCACGATTTCACGCTAGTAAATAAATAAATAATATTTGGTACAGATACCAACCGATTAATTCGCGGTTTCTCTTAAGCGCTTACTTTATTTCGCACCTACCTTCTCATTCTCATTAGCTTGGAAAAATGCCTCCCAAGAAGGATGAAACGCCGAAACTTACATCTAGATGCAAATTTTTAGAAGCTAAAAAAGAAAATTTATTTGAGCTAGTTCAAAGCATTTAAGATCTAAGCCTGGACGTTTCCACACCGCAATTAAGGACTCAGTTTTTAAGCAGATGCCAGTCTTTAGAGAAAACTAGAACTGAGTTCTCCGCTATAATAGACCAGCTCAACATTGCGACTTTGGAAGTCGATGAAGACGCTACTCCCGACTTTAAAGTCCTACGCGCATTTGATGGGCTTTACTGTTCTATAAAATCTGTGCAAAGTTCACTCGAGTCAAATCTCGCAAGCAATGATTTTTTAAACAAAAAATTACCCCCGCTAGACTTGGTTTCATTCGATGGAAACCCGACTAAGTGGTTACAGTTTTACGAAAACTTTCGTAATCTCATTCACAACAACGCTAGGTTAGCTAATGCTGAGAAAGTACAATACCTAATAGGCAAATTGAGTGGTAAGGCTCTCACTGTTTGCTCTGGCTTACCACCTACTGGTGATAACTACCCCATCATTTGGAACGCACTTATCGAAAAATATGACGATAAAAGAATCCAAGCTTCTACTTATGTCGAACAAATGCTGCACTATAAACCCAATCTTAACGCTTCCGCTGGATCATTAGATCACTTCCTTGAGCAGTTCTGCGCTGCCGAGGCCGCACTCCAACAATTAAAAATCAAAGATTTGTCAGACTTCATGATAACGCATCTGGCCCTCTCAAAACTCGACCGCGAAACTGTAGCGCTCTTTGAACAAAAGAACCGCGACGTATCTATCCCTAAATTCGCAGACGTTGTTCAGTTTGTAAAGGAACAAAGTAAACTTCACTTACTACGCCCGTCATCCGTTTCGAAACCCTTTCAAAACGCTAATAAAAACTACAATTCACCCGCTCCCGCTAAAAGTTACAATTTGCCCGCTTCTAGTAAAACTAAAACTTTTCTTGTAAACTCAGACTTTCAACCAAACCATAATCAACCTCGCGCCTGTGTTTTGTGTAAAGGTGAAGTCCACCCGCTATACAAATGTTCATATTTTATTAATCTCAACGCTTATGATAAAAATCACGCTGTCAGAAATTATAATTTTTGCACTAACTGTCTAGGTTTCCACGCTACGCAAAATTGTAAATCGCTAAATCGCTGTGGTGTTTGCAGACGCAGACATCATACTCAGTTACATATTGAGAATTCAAATTTTCAACCGAGAATCGAACCCGCAACCTCTTCGCATCACGCACCGAGCCATAGGGGCTCCTGCGTCGCCGCCGGCCCGCCGCCGATCGCACCTTCCGCTCGCTCGACTCCCGCACAGACGCCGCAACAGGTCAACTCACGCGCACCCCCCGCGCTCTCCGCACCACAACCGCACTCGCCTGCTTTGTCACAGCCCAACCACGTTGAGCAAGCTTCACGCGTAAATACAAATGACACGGCGTTGTCAGTTGTCACTCCTAGTGCAAATAATTTTAACAACACCACGGTTTTGTTGCCTACCGCTACTGTGTACGTAAATAATAACGCTGGAAAACCAATTAAAGTTCGGATTTTCTTGGACACCGGTGCGATGAGTCATTTTATTTCACGAAAATGTTGTGAACGATTAAATTTGAAAATAAATCACGCGCCTTCTACAATTAAAGAAATAGGATGTTCACAGAGTTCTTCACTCGGTTTCACTCGTTTTACCATGCAGTCTCGCTTTGATCCGCGTTGTCAATACAATGTCAATGCTCGCGTAATAGATAAAATTACTGATCATTTACCAAACACGCTGATTGACACCTCTGATTTAACGCATTTACGCAATTTACAAATGGCTGATGAAAGCTTTAACTCACCCGCTGAAATTGATTGTCTTATAGGCAATGAATTATTCCCGCTTTTATTAGGAAGTGGCAAAATTATGTCCCCTAATTCTTCTCTTGTCGCTATTGAGACAACCTTAGGCTATGTAGCCATGGGTAAAGCCAAATGCTTACAAGAAAATTATACATCTTCCGTTGATGACGCTTTTTGTGCCTTCGTGCAGCCTTCTTTAGAAACACTCACGCAGTCCTTTTGGGAACTTGAACATGTCCCGTCTAAGAAACATATAAGCCGAGATGATGAGATATGCGAAGAGATATTTCAGTCTACGACAACCCGCAGTGACACTGGTGAATATACCGTGCACCTACCATTTAAACATGAGCCTACCGAGCTAGGAAATTCATACGCTATCGCAAAATGCCGCTTAATCAAACTAGAAAAGAGTTTAGACTCTAACTCTGAAATCAGAGAAGGTTACAACGAAACTCTTAAAGACTATATAAATAA
The DNA here is from genome assembly GCA_934047225.1 of Ypsolopha sequella. Lineage (NCBI taxonomy): Eukaryota > Metazoa > Arthropoda > Insecta > Lepidoptera > Ypsolophidae > Ypsolopha > Ypsolopha sequella. The sequence goes on from OW203985.1 coordinate 31,876,429, forward strand.
AGGTTACCTCTCGAAAGTAGATAATCCTTCTACTGAAGGTTACTACATCCCGCATAGAGCTGTTTATCGCCCTGACAAGACTTCATCTAAAACAAGGATTGTTCTGAACGCTAGTTCCGCTACCACTTCCGGTAACTCTTTGAACAACCTGCTTTATACAGGGCCGAACTTACAAAATACAATATTCGAGCTTTTGGTAAACCTACGCTTGTTCTCTGTCGCTCTCTCGGCAGACATAGAAAAAATGTTCTTCCGCGTCTGTCTCACTCCTTCGCACCATAAGTATCAACGCATCCTATTTCGCTTCGATCCAACCGCAAAAATTGATACATATGAGTTTAATAGAGTCTCTTTTGGAGTATCTAGCTCCCCTTACCTTGCCATGAGAGTCGTACGGCAGCTCGCCGCTGATGAACGCGAACGCTATCCGCTCGCCTCACATGAAGCCGAAAACCACATGTACATGGATGACTATGTTAATTCTGTCGATGGCCTACAGGTAGCCGAACAGACTTATAGTCAAATGGTCGACCTGTTCACGGCCGGGGGTTTTAGACTTATCAAGTGGATCTCTAATAATACGGAAATGATGAATAAAATTCCCTCTACACAGAAAAACACAGAAGCTGTTGAATTTGACGCTAACGCTAACGCTAAAATAGTAGGCATGAAATGGAAACCTATTGAAGATATTTTCTTTTTCAAAATTAAAGTAGAGAATGAAGAATGTACAAAACGCACCGTTCTCTCTGTAACCGCCCGCCTCTTCGATCCCTTGGGTCTTATAAGTCCTGTTGTCGCTTTTATGAAACTCTTATTCCAAGAGTGTTGCAAACTCGGTATTGACTGGGACACACCCATACTCAATAAAACTATCCTCTCAAAGTGGCACCAATTCCACTCTGAACTTCACATTCTTCAGCAGATAAAGATTCCGCGCCACAACGGCGTAACCGCAGGCACTCATGTCACGCTCATAGGCTTCGCTGACGCAAGTGAGCAGTGTTACGGTGCTGTCGTCTATATCAGAGTAGGTTCCTCTGAGAATCTTGGAGGTACAGTCGCGCTCCTCGCATCAAAGTCAAGAATAGCACCTCTCAAAAAGTTGTCTCTTCCTCGTCTTGAGCTTTGTGCAAGTCTCCTCTTATCCAACTTACTCTCTGCTCTATGTGAAATTATAGGCAAACGTATTCATATAAACAAAATATTTGCATTTTCAGACTCCACTGTCGCACTGACGTGGATACACTCACCCGCTTTTAGATTTCATACATTTGTCGCAAACCGCATTTCAGAAATAAACGCTAAAACTCCCGCAAAACATTGGTTTCACATCAGTGGACAGGAAAACCCCGCTGACGTTATAACTCGTCCAGTGACTCCTAAATCTCTCATATCTAATGATCTTTGGTTTCACTCTCCTGCGTGGACCACATCTCCTCTCGCTGAGTGGCCTATTAAACCTTTCTTGCCCAACAAACAACATCTCGAAGCCAAGACTATCGCACTTAAAGTTGAAGTCTCACAGTCTGGTTTACTAAACCCTATACAGGAATTAGCTGATCGTGTCTCCACCTGGAAGAAGTTATTACACTCCATGGTCTACGTCTTACGCTTTTCCAAACGCTTAGCCTCTCGCGGTATGATAACCGTATCAGATTTGGATTTTGCAGAAATGTACATCATACGCTATTTACAAAATAAGCATTTCGCCCAAGATATTTCAGCGCTTAATATAAATAAACGCTGTAGTCTCGCTTTACTTAAATTAAATCCGTTCCTGGACGGTGGAATTCTTAGAGTAGGAGGCCGACTCAAGAATTCAGATTTAGATTATGGGCAAAAACACCCTATATTACTCCCCGCTAAAGACCGTATAACGCAACTAATTGTTGATCATTTTCATTATACCAATCTACACACTGGTCCTGCTCTCTTGCTCTCGCTTATAAGGCAGAAATTCTGGATTCTCGCAGCCAGGAACCTTATTCGCCAGAGAGTTCACAAATGCAATATATGTTTCAAACTCAACCCGAAATCTACATACCCACTCATGGGAGATTTACCCTCATTCCGTGTCTCAGAAGCTAAGAGCTTTGTTTATTCCTCAGTCGACTATTGTGGCCCTTTCTATATTACGCACATTCGCCGCCGTGGCATTAAAAGTCATAAGGCCTACATATGCCTATTTGTTTGTCTTACAACAAAGGCTCTCCACTTGGAGTTGGTCTCTGACTTAAGTTCCGATCTCTTCCTCGCCGCCTTTAAACGCTTCATTTGTCGAAGAGGCCCCGTCTCTATGATCTATAGCGACGGAGGTACCAATTTTATTGGTGCGAAACGCAAACTAGATGAAATGTTCGCCCTCTTACAATCTGATGCTCATAATACATACTTAACTCAACAATTAGCCGAATTTCGCATTCAGTTTAAGCATAGCCCCCCCTTTGGGCCCCATTTTAACGGTCTCGTAGAAATTAATGTCCGTTCTGTAAAGACTCATTTATTCAAAGTTATAGGCTCACAAGTACTCACTTATGAAGAATTTTCAACCGTCTTGGTTCAGATAGAAGGTCTGTTAAATAGCCGCCCTCTATGCGTTCTCAGCTCTGATCCGTCAGATCTCTCCGCGCTCACTCCTTGTCACTTTTAAACGTAACCCCCCTTAAATATTTACCAGCTGAGGATTACACTGACCAGTTGGATAACCGCTTAACTCGTTATCAACTATTAAATAAAATAATGCATTCTTTCTGGCGTCGTTGGAGCCAAGAATATCTGACTTCTCTCCAGCAGAGAGAGAAGTGGTTAACACCCGCTAATCCTATTAAAATAAGAACCCTCGTAGTAATTAAAGACATGAAAGCTCATCCAATGTGTTGGCCGCTGGGAATAGTCGAAGAAGTATATCCTGGTAAGGACAGTATTGTGAGAGCCGCAAAGGTAAAAACCATAAATGGGAGCTACGTGCGACCTGTCGTGCGTCTCTGTCCACTTCCTCTGCAATAGTTTATTTTATTGTACACGCATACTCTGACTTTTTACTTTGAAAGAGTCAATATTAGTTTTAGTTTTCTTTAATACTTTAATGTTTTTACGCGTTTTTTCTGGAGGAAACCTCCAGGCCGGGGGAAGTTGTACGCGCCGCGTTACTTAATTTGATATTTATTACTTTACATTTAATAAGTGCACACACACTCTCACACAAATCACCCATACAACGAAAAACTATTCATTTTACTATATTCCTATACCCATCCTTCTCTTCGCTGAATAAAGAAAAAGGACGCAAGAAGCGACAACTACGCCACCACGTGAAAAACAAGAACTAATCTTCTTCCGAAAAATATCCGAATTGCCGGCTTGCGCGAGCGCTCTAAATAAAATCAATTAAATATTCAAAATAACTATATAGACTCAAATAAAAATACCTATCCTGCGTGCATTCAAGGAATGCATTGTGTTGTGTGAAAATCTAACTTTTTAAGTGCTTTGTGGTGTGCTGACCCAACTGGACTATCGAAGCATCGAAGGAAACTCGCTAAGGTACTCCCATCTCCTTTTACCAAAAACCTATTCGGCACCCACAATACCGTAAAAGCACGAGCAGCCGCGTTTTTAAGAAATTCATGTCCACTATTCTACCAGTTTGTCTTGATTTTTTTGTCATTGTTGTCACAACGTAAAATTTTTGCATATCATTACGAATGTTGTGACAATTTACGATATGATTACTGTAATATTGCATCTGTAAATGGTGACGTATGGTTTCCTACTTTCAGGGCCTTACATAATCTACAACTGGAGGAAATGGATGATAAAGAGTTAAAAATGCTGCTGGGTATTACTGACGACCAGGCAGAAAATTCCGATGTTGTTAGGGACTCTGACGCAGATGACTGATTTGAAGACCAGCAGCAACCAGTTTATGTTTGACCAGTTTATAACCAGTTTATGGGGTGCGTCGATAATTAACAATAATTTATGACAAAAATCATAATCTAAAATACCTGTTAAAAACTTATAGAAAAATGTAGCAATTATTTACTATAAAATGCATAAATCCTTTTTAAAACTTACCATTTCCTTCGGTTTTATCTTGTATATTTCCTTGTTCTGTTGGGCGAATTTGGAATTCATCTGTAATTTTCTCTTCCCTTTTTTCTTTTTCTGTGTTAGTGAATTTTCTATTGATTCCCAACTTTGAAATTTCTGTAAACAATAAAGAAAATGCACCCAAATAGTCGTTTTATTTTATGTGTATAGTGGATAGTATAGTCCTCAGTATGATATTTTTATTAAAAGCAACAACGCTTATAAAATTATGTTTTTATCTAGATTGCCTTTATAATTTACACAGCCTCTGCGTAAATTGAGCGAGGTAAAAATAAAAAAAACAGGAAATCAACATAAATAACGTGAATTAATTTAGGATATTTACATTAAAATTTACTTTGAAATTAATGTAAATTACAATAAAAAAGTGCAAGACACTAGTAAAAAATAACATACCTATAAATAAATTTACCACTTAAAAAAACTTAAACCATATATATAAATAAACATTTGCACTATAAAGTAATATTAACGACTATAAAATATTTGAAACGCCTTAAAAATAATGGTCTCCACACCAAAATTAATATTTCGCACTATCAAACCAACAAAAACAATACTTATCTTTTTTTATTATTTGACTTGTTTTACGGCTTTGGATACTAGTCTATTCAGCAGAAACGATGTCTCTGACGAGCGTCTCTAGAAAGGAATATAAAGCAGCAGAAAGCTGATAGAAAGAGACCGCACATGGAAATGAGTGAAAGGGATGATATACGTTTTTTTTGTGATGATAAGATGATGATAAGGTATTTTTTGTGTATATCATGAATTCTGTTAAAATAAGGGATATTGCCTCTTTCCGCTCCGCTTTGCTCGGCTCCTAATATTATCTTACATAACATAAGAAGCGAAGGGAAGTGGATCTTCGCTTGCTCGTTGTCGCACCTATTTTTGACGTCTGGTGAAAAATTTTCACCAAAATGATATTAAAGTAAAACAGAAAATCTCTAGTGGTGATCCAAACAATAGCAGAATTTAGAAAAGCACAATTAAGTTGAGAAAATTCTCGGTGCATCTGTAAAATTTGCATTGCACTGTTTGTTATTTTTTTGATGCAATATTATGAGCAATGAACTTATTTTGTCCACAGAATAATGTAATTTTGTATATTAAAAAAAAACTTACTTGTTAATTCTTTTACAAATCTTTTTTTTCTGTTTGACAAATCCAAAATACTGTCCTGCAGTATATCTAGCACACCTTCATGTTTTTCGGGATATAGTAGAACTGAACTCTTTGTCTCAGACATTAAGCCGTAAAGTAAGCTTATTATGAAAATTAAACATGCTTTAATGATCATGTTTCACGATGACTGATTTTACTGTTTGTAACAGATTTACTATCTGACACTATTAGACATAGAGCCCAGGCCGATGTTGGGCCGGAAGATAAAGTAACTCTGAAATATTTATAGCTGGAAAGAGTACTCCAAGGACTAATAAACTTTGTCCCTGTTCTGACAAAGCAAATCGGTCACTGAAAATTTCTAGAGCGTTCAGACAAACGCGAAAAAATGGAACCTGGGACGGAACATAAAGTAATCAAGGGAATGTGTATTATAAGAGGAAATATACAATCTTTTTTTTTTCAAATTGGTCACCGGATGAAATGAGAACGGATTTAAAAGTCTAAAAAATTTGGCAACTGGAGTCGGTAATTTTTCCAGAATCAGACGATTTTTCTGTGTCATTTTGGTGAAAAACGAATGTTGCATGGGTTACAGAATTGTGTTAAAAGATTTATTTAATGTCAATCAATCAATTCTTCAAGGCCGTTTTCGGTCACAGCGACTGTCACTGCTGAGAGCGGCGCTGGTGAGCCCTCACGTGGCTGACGTAGCCGATTTTTTCAGTGACCGTGCGACCACGTTCACTACACGTCAGTACCTCTCCAACCATATTATAATTGATGGCCACTGGTGGTCGGGCCTTAAGCTGGTCTCGTTTTGTGTCGAGCTCAGCGCGTCTAATCGACTCGAAAGCATACACCTTAGTGTTCACAGCCTGCCTCCAATGCGCTCTGTCTGCTGCCAGTGTTTCCCATTGTGCTGGGTCTATTGCACATTTCTTCATGTGGCGGTTAAGCAGGAGGTCCATGGCTACTCGGTAGGCCGGTATTGGCAAGGAGCCGGCTTAAGTCCTTGCCATCAGATATGTTGAAGCGCATTTAGTAATCATATATGGTATTTAATGTAAGTAAATAATAAATACTGAACAAAACAACAAATAAAGACACTTTCTTGATGACATCATAAAAACTAAATAGCCCAATTTAAAGTTAAACACCCGGTACTTCAGCATACTTCAGCAACCGATTATGGTTTTCAGAATGGGTTTGACGTAGCAGGTAAACTGTGTTCTTTCAATCCGTGAAGGTTTCAAGATTACTTTATGTTCCGGCCCAAGCGCTAAATTTTCTGACTTTCAACCCCGTTCTGATTTCACACGATGTAAAAAAAAATGTATTATGTAGTTGTTCTAAGAGGCTACTTTTATAATACACATTCACCTTGATTACTTTATGTTCCGTCCCAGGTTCCATTTTTACGCGTTTGTCTGACCGCTCTAGAAACTTTCAGTGACCGATTTGTTTTGTCAGAACAGGGCTAAATTTCAGTCCTTGGAGTGCTCATTCCAGCTATAAATATTTCAGAGTTACATTATCTTCCAGCTGAAAATAAGCCTGAACTCTGTGTCTATATGTCTGTCCGTAGACGATGTGGATCTGATTTGTTTCCAAAACTCAAATAATAGCTCTTCGTAACTACCCGTAATACGTACCCGTGAGAATGTTTGCATTTAAAATCAGCCACAAATGACAAAGTTTTGAAACATTACTGTGTATGGTTGTATAAGAAAAAATAATTTAAAGGAGATATTACAGGTATCTAGTAAGAAGATCTTTTGGATAGTTGGGCGAATGTGAAAAGATGCTATCTACTTTAAATCCCAAATTCCAGTAGTCAGATTTTTTCAGAGATAATGGGGACGTAAAATAACTTTTTTTATGCATAAATACTGGAGAATTATACTTTTCAGGGTTCCATACCGGAAGGGTGTCAAACGGGACACTATTACTAAGCCTCCGCTGTCTGTCTGGCCATACGTCTGTAACATTGGTCTACAGCTTCAGTTATCCTATTGTTAGTCCTGAATCCCATTCTCAGGACTCAGCACAGGTCGATTATGTCTCGAACTTTTGCAGCCATCAAACCACGTGCAGTTCCCTTCAGGATGCGATATATTTTTTCTAAGGCCGACTAGAATAACTTCGCTAAAGACCTAGTTGCATTGATTAGTGACATGCAGGCTACTCCAAAAAACTACGACAAATTTGTCCAGAAAATTAAGCTAGCATCGAGGTGCCATATCCCTCGTGGCTGCCATACACAATGTATTCCTGAAATGAGCAAAGACTTGATCACGCTAGTGAAACTCTTTATTTTCATACGTGTTTTCATACATTGTTCTTGCTTTTCTCGTCTCCTGGTTTATTTGTCCAAGGTTTTTAAGTTAATTATTCAGTCCACAGTCCCTACTGGTTTTGTTTATACTGTTTTCCTGTGGTCCAGCGTCTTTCGGATCTAAACCTAGGATGAGTTTTTTTAAGAACTAGACATTGTCGTGCAAAACACTAGCAGAGCTCAAGTTACGTGAATGGAGAAACAAAATTCGGCACCTGCCAAATTTTGTGAAACCCGCTGAAGAGCTCCCACCCGGAGGGAAAGAAAAGTGGACTGTATGGAAAGCCCTAAACCATCTGAGAGCCGGATTAGGACGCACAAACGATCTCCTAAAGTGAGGAATCCTACCGGAGAATTCCAAGACATCATGCAATTGCAGAGCTTAACAAAACACCGCCCATCTGTCCACATGTCCAAATGGCCACCAATGCACTGAGAGGGATCTCATAGCTGCATCCAACAGCGCGATTAGGGTGGCAAACGACTAGAAAAATATTATTTAAAGTCAACGCCTTCGTACAAAGAAGAAGATCTACTAATAATACTGAACAACTTACCCAAAGAATCTGACAAAATTGAAACATGATACTACTAATAAAATTAAATTCTAAAGCTGTGAATTCTGTATGGGTCCGGGTCCATCCATCCTTCCATCCATCCATCAGCCTAGGTCTTCCACTGCCGAACATAGGCCTTTCCGTCATTTTACCACTCTTGGCAGTACTCCTGAGAGAAATGACCATACTCACACACGCTGGGCAGGCGAGTTGGTGAGCGCGGTTCCGAGACTCTCGCAATAGTCTATCGCGAGGTATAGCCCATCACCAGTCTGTTTTATATATAACACGGCAATTGAGGATATATATCTCAATATACCGCTCACCAACTCGCCTGCCCAGCGTGCGTGAGTATGGGCATTTCTCTCAGGAGTACTGCCAAGAGTGGTAAAATGACGGAAAGGCCTATGTTCGGCAGTGTATGTATATATATATACTTTGTTTCCGTCATTTTATATATATTTTTATATATATATATATTATTCCGTATATATATATATTATACTGCGATCAATCGGTCCAAGGCATGGTGGGCTACGTGGTTGTGCCTGTTTGAGAGTGTCCTCTTACTCATTCCCGAATAACATCATATGGTTTACGAGTAAGATAGTGATGCCTCCAATGTCGAGCCCAATATCAGCTCTACCACCTAAAATGTATAAATTATGTGGGTATTTTCAATTTATTTTTCATTTGCGCGGATAGTTTCTTTGGGAAAGTTATTCAGTATAATGAATATATTAGGGTTTTAATTAAAGGCACTTCCATTTACAACCAAAAAAATAAAAAAAACATAAAAGTAATAATTATCTTTGACGGAAAGCACTACACTGTTATATTCCGAAATAAATGCGAAAGTTTGGATGGATGGATGTTTGTAACTTCTTTACGCCGTAACTACTTAACCGATTGAGCTGAAACTTTGTACAAATGTAGTTCTGGACCTGAAAAGGACACAAGCTACCTTTTGTCCCATAAATCAGTTCCCATGGGAACAAGAAATAATGTCGTTCAGAGATGCGTCTCGATCTTCAGCCTCTCAAAACATACTAGGGGATGAAATCAGTTATCAAAGACCTTCAAAGACACATTTAAAATATTGACAGATTTGATACGACTATACATAAACTTAATCAACGCGGGCGACGCCGCGGGCAAATGCTAGTTTGATATAACCGTACGGAACCCTCAGAGTACGAGTCCTATTTTTTTATTTTTACTTCACCTCTATTTTTTGCTACAGTTGATTGTTTATCAATTAAAAACTCGCAATATTGAATAGATAACTTACCATTTAGTTGTCCTTGTTTCCTTTTACCACATCTGATTTTATTTTTATTTTCTTCATATCCAAGAACTTTTTCTTTATTCTTGGAAGACCTTACATCATTTCCCTTGAAAGACCTTGCTGTAATACAATAAATAAAGACGTCAACTAAACAAATAAATAAATAATAAACAAAATAAATAATATCATCACGACATGAATCTTCGAGGGGTTGTCAGAAGTATTCTTTGAAACCCTAGATACTGTCCATATTCTAAGCTCACGTTTTACAGACAATTATTCAAACCGTTAAACCTCAGAAGCGGTTAAAATACTGACAGTTTTATCCCGTATATAAATTAGAATAAGATAATTATACCAAAAACTTTCACCTGGTCGCTTTACAACGCCTTTGACGAAATCATAGAATTCTCTATAAATTATATCCACAAAGCTTTTGTTTCCAAACCAAACATCCATTGCACTATTTGCCACCCATTTTGTAGGTCTATAATCGCGTCTTTCTGTAACATCTTCATCATCTAAAGGATATTTTCTGGCGTTGGTTTCTTTAAAAACCTCTGAGGCTAAGATTAAGACAAAACAAGCCTTTCTAATCATGTTCATGGTTGGATGTTGATTGCAAGTGATTGACTAAAAATTCCAGTGTTTTCAAGTTTGTTACGTACCTACATAAGAACAATGTCTTTGTTTGTCAAGATTTCCTTTGAAATTGACGATAGTTTATCAAAACTTTCTGGTTTGCAAACGTTTTCTTAGAAACAAAAAGAAAAACAATTACCTATGTACAGTGGAGACCGCATCAAGTAAGACACATTGGACTTTGTACCTATCTTATATTCTTCTCTGTAGGGGCTTATTTCGTACTGCAAGTGTATAGCTTGATGTGGTCTCCACTGTACTAACAAAGCAGCAAGCTATGTAAAACCATTTCTCAAACTTTTTGATTGATAAAACTGATAAAATCAAACTTAAAAAAGTATATCATCCAATAAATGGACGCAAGATACTGACCTAAAGTTGGATCTTATGTGTTTTTTAAATAATTAAACAAAAAAGGACATCCAAATATGTGTGGTGTAATAACGTTAGCTAGTAGCATATGAACTTTTTTGAGAAGTGCGAGGTAAATCCAACAGTTGTTTAAATAATCAAACAAAAAAGGACATCCAAATATGTGTGGTGTATTAACGTTAGCTAGTAGCATATGAACTACTTTGAGAAGTGTACGGTAAATTCAAGAGTTGTTTAAATAATCAAACAAAAAAGGACATCCAAATATGTGTGGTGTAATAACGTTAGCTACTAGCATATGAACCACTTTGAGAAGTGCGAGGTAAATTAAATAAATAAATAAAAATATAAAGATTTTTATTCAACAGAACACAACACAAAACACATAATACTTAAAGAATATTTATGATTAGACAAGTTCTGTTGAAAAGGTCGGTGACTCAGCTATTGTCCCTTAAGCCAGAAGCAAAGGGACGCTGTTATTCTGTCACTGCCTGTTCATCCATAAGGATACTTAAAACAATAAACAAAAATTAACACAACTATGATTAAAACACATAAAAAAACATTCAAGAGTTTTGAGACAAAATATCCGAATGATTGCCAAAACCAGAGTCGGAACATTAAATTTAAAAACTATTGTATATTCGTAAAGAGAATTTGAAGAAAACTCAATTTTCAATACTAACATTTTTGCATTTTTTTAGGAATGTTAAATCCAAATTATGTAATTTTTTTTGTGTACGAATGAGACAACATTAAGCTAACAGCAACATTAATTTATTTTTGAAAAGTGTCAGCTGTAAAAAATTATTACAAATCTTATCATGAAAATGGATGTCATTTAGGACGAACTGTTTTTGAAATTTAAATTTTGTTTATCAAAATGAAAATAAAAACAAAACTTAATACGTAGATGTAAAACAATAAAATCAACTTTCAAACAAGTTATGAAAATAACTATTGATTTACAGGAACTATGAACTCATTAATCTGTAAGAAAATTTCGGCAATTTCATATGTATAAACCTATTGTTATCTACCCTAATATTATAATATGTAAAGCTTGTTTGTTCGTTAGTATATAAGGTGTAATATCTAGAACTATAGAAACGATTTTGACGGGCATTTTTGTAGGGACATATTCATTTATTAAATTCGAAGGGATGAAATCGCGGGCAAAAGACCAATTTGATATAACTGTACTACAAGAATTGAATCCCACCCCACTATCCCATCCCATTCCATCCTATCCCACTATTTTATTATTCCATCCCGTCCCATCCCATCGCATCCCATCCCACTTTTTCCACTATCCTATCCCATTTCATCCAACTATTATCATAAATACAAAAGTTTGGATGGATGTATGTTCGAATGGACGAGTATCATTGCTAGTTTTCGGCTTCCGAAACTTCATCTTAACATCCTGTTTATTTAAATTTAATAATAAAAAATAAAGTAGATAAAAGTTAACATAAGAGATGGGTAATTTAATGCAGATATTATGAATATTATATTTATCTACAGGTCTCCTAAAAATATTCAAGAAATCAAGCATTGATCGACATAATTTTATCCCATAAATCAATTCCCATGGTGTGTCAAGTTCCTGGAGAAAAGTGATTTTGGATTTGGCTGAAACTTTGCATACAAGTGCAGTTCTAAACCTAGAATAGGACATAGGCTACTTTTTTCTCATAAATCCGTTATTATGAGATGGCAATTGTGTGTAACCATTTATACGATGACTAAGCGACCGAATGGGCCGTAATGCCGTCGAGTAGACTTCTATACGAAAGTTATACGATTACATTACGTAACATAAAGTCGAGATCATAACAGTTATGATCATAATATGATCTCGACTTTATGTTACGTAATGTAATCATATCACTTTTGTATAGAAGTCTACTCGACGGCATTACGGCACATTCGGTCGCTTAGTCATCGTATAAATGGTTCCGATTTGGCTAAAAAAGTTGTGTAATGATAGCTGCCGTAATGGTGCACAATAAGACTTTGATAATGTGGTGGTTGATTTTATAATTCCTATTACAAAATGTAAAATGTATTTTTACTCCGCAGCAATGTTGCCAACTCAGTGCTTAATCCTTATTACTTCGTGCCAATTAGAGTTTAGTGCAACTTAGTGCCAGATCTTATGCACTTTTAATATCTGAATAAAAATTGGATTAATAATAAAAATTCTCAGACTTATTTCTGTGAAACAAAAATAAATTCTCAGTACAAAAATAATTAAAAGAGTGGCTTTCCACCAGAGATTTGCAAGAAAGCTATGCGGTGCGAAAATGCGTAGTGGAGCTGTGAAACAATAGTGACGTGATAGCTATGTTTTCATATAATCTCCGCCTTCAAATATTCGCACTCTTGAAATATTATTAATAAAATTAACCAAATGTTACCTTATATAATGTCACTTTGATGATTTGATAAATAGAAAAGGTCAAGAAATATGAAATTTCATCAGTGAATAAAAATTAAGTAATAGCCGAAAATAAATGACCTACTTCTAGAGGAAAATAATTTATCCTTCCTCATTTACAACCCACCTCAAAATAACGAACGAACGTTATTTGTGACCCATCACCAAATCTCATAAAGACGAAAATTCGGATAAGTTATAGTACATTTCTTATAAATACTTACCGATGAAAGGATATACATTTTCTCCTAACACTTGGCACTTCAGTTCCGTTTTTGAAGCAGAAAACTGCACAACGCGAGATTTTTTACGTCTTTGTAATTTCTTGTTTTTGATTTGACGTGCTTTAAGGTACCCGCATACAATAGCGATTGTGTTTCCTTTACAGGGTGTAATCGTTAAATGTGACCAGGCGATTATTCCATAACTACTACAGATATCAAAAAAAATTAAACTGATATCGAAAGTACGTTAACTAATCAGTAAAATGACATTAATAACTTTTTGAAAATCAAACGAGAAGTATCCAAAGTTTTGACATTAAACATTCCCATACATTTAGTATGAGATTAGTAGAAAATTGGAATATGCCATTTTTCAATAAATAAATGAAACAATCACGATTATTAACAATTGGCGGGAATGACAACCTGCGATAAAGGTTTTTTTTGTAGTGTGTTGCTTTTCAGTCAGTTCAAATTAATGCGATATTGAAACAAGGTTTATTACTAATTTGAAGTGGTAACATAATTAATCTACATATTGTGTTTCTACTTGAAAATTATTATTATCATATCATACGTAATTATAAAATGAGATTAAGGTAAAAGAGTACTAGACCACTTAAAATAAGGAAACTAAAACCTTTCCACTAATCTCATACTAAATGTATGGGAATGTTTAATGTCAAAATTTTTGATACTTCTCGTTTGATATTCAAAAAGTTGTTGATGTCATTTTACTGACTAGGTAACGTACTTTCAATATCAGTTTAAATTTTTTTGATATCTTTAGTAGTTATGGAATAATCGCCTGGTCACACTTAACAATTACAGCCTGTATAGTCCTCATTCTTGTTTCCTATATACTCCTCATCTTTCTTATATACTCCTTATCCCAGCAAGAATAAGGGGATCTAGATCGTGTAATATCCATCTCCTCTTTACCAGTCAAATGTTTTCGAATTGTCTTCGGTCATCTTTCAGTGGATAATGGCAAATCGCTTAGTACGCACGATGCTATTACCAAGACATCATATTTCTTTCATTATTAAATATACCATCTTCAATGCAGTGGCTAAGTAATCCGTAAAATGTTCTTTTATTGTAATTCAGTCATGCTGAGTGAAAACCCTTTTATCTATTGAAAGAAAACGTTTCTTTTCCTATTTACCTGTTCAATTTTGATGTATAGATAATTGCATATATTTCTAAGCCTTTTTTAAGGTTCCGTGCAAATCGGAGCCATATTAATGTTAGTTTGCTGTCCGTCTGTCTGTTCGTACGTCACGGGTCTCTAGCTCTTAGACGGAATGAGACAGAAACCTGAAATGTTTATATATTGTGTAAAATGTTGACTCTTAAACTGAATTTTGAATTTAAAATAAATAATTTTTCAGGAAGCCTCATATTTGAAAATGGAGCCGAAAAAAAATGTTTTTTTCTTACTCTAGCATGTGGGGTGTCATTGTCTAGAAATTATTTAGTAGAGTATATATATTTTTTGCCGGGCAATGTAAAATATGTATATTATTATATCATGGCGTTTGCTCTTTGGATCGGTACTTTTGCTTTAAAGGTGGGTTTTATTTACAATCCGTCTGCTAAACGGCTCTTAAGCACTCAAAAATGTTGCAATCAAACATTGTTGTCTGGCGCATAAAAAATGCCTGTCTAAGAAAAGACTTTAAAATTAATTTTATTTAATCAAATAGAGCAACACTGTACCTAACACAGCTAGGAATAATAATAAATTAATTAAGAGTCGTATTTTTAGAGGAAGTATGTTTTTTAAAAGATCATTTGATTTAATTTAAAATGCGAATTTTTAAATGACTGTCTCAGATCAATGCCAGCCACATACCTGTCTGAGCCTAAAAATGCCTTGCAAATACGGTAAATAATATTACCCGCACGCATCGTCGTTCATAACATAAGTCCACCGGCAAGGTTTCTGGAGAGCCGTACATAAGACCTGGCATTAAATCGGCTACGGACGGGCGTAGCTCGCTGTAAGTACCACCTTCACAAATAGGGCCTAAAAATTTCACCAAGCTGCGACTGTGATGCACCAAAACAAACAGTGGTCCACATAGTGGATGAATGCCCAACACGCTGCTTTCCGGGAAGTCCCGTTGTGTAACAGAACTTCACGCCGGCGGCAAAAAAATGGATTTCACGACTTACGGCGCTCTTATCCCAGAAGAGAGACTCTTTTTTTTTTTCTTTACGTGTAAGGAGTGAAGAAAATAACCACACTTTTGTACATTTTCGTTGTTTTTATCGGTTTTTAAATTGTTTAAAAATAAGGGATATGTTTATTAAAACCCACTTACGTGGTCGACCTAGAAAATTTAAAGAGCAATATTACCAGATATATTTCTTTAATAAAAGAGTGGAATTATGGAAATGGCATGATTTGAAAGGTCTTATTACATTTACATGCTGTGTTCGTGAATTATTTCTATCGAGCAAAGATTATCTGATCGTGTAACACATGCGTGGAAAACCTAGATAAAGGTTTGAACTATATTGCGTATTTTTTTTTTTAAGTTTTAGACGATATTTGAACGTTCTGTTTGACTTTGAAATTACTGATTTTGGGATAAGAGCGCCTTAATTTAAAACTCTAAAATAAAACGCAAGAACTAATAAAGGCCATATGACGAGGCTTATCATATATCGAAAAACCCAAGTTATGATAGTTATGTGACAGCTCTAACGATTCGCTACTTTCGTTTATACTGTGACGCAACTGCCGGCACAGTCCCGGTGCAGCTTATCATGACGTCATGTGGTCCGAAGCACGTAGACCGAACACAAATGTGCCCCAACTGGATTTAAACCCTCGACCGCCAGATTAGTAGTCAAATACTTGAATTACTGTCGTGGTAGTATGTAGTATAGCTATAAATAAAGAAACAAAATCAAATAATTTATTGGACTTAAAATTGCCTTGTTCATTAAAAAATGCGTATTTTTTAAATAATGTAAATTGAAGTTTTTATTAAAGTTAAAAATAATAAAAATTGTTGAATCCTTGACAAAATAAATGTTGGAGAGGGCTTGATCCGTAAATCTGTCTATCACGCACGTCCAGCTTCTCCATTCAATTCCATTATACTCTTCTAAATTTGGTAACTACTTGGTTCATATATGGTCATCACCAGAATATCTTTAGCCTCGAAAATTTTAGAAATACTCAATTCACATTTATTTATTTAATTCGTAATTTTTTACATATTTTACGAAAGCACCAGGCTCCATTTTTTGCTGTTGTCCTTTTGAGGAACCTGAAAAAAGATTTTATGTAATTTTTACATGTAAGCCATCATCATAATAATTATTGTTATCGTTGTTGGCTATAAATTATAGCTAGGGAAAATTAACAGCCGTTAACACGAAACTTAAAAAAACGTTTACGTAGTAAAAGTTGTGATAAAATTTAAAATGAACTATTATCAGAGTATTTACTTCTGAACACAATGTTGATTTATTATTGTTTAGTAGCGATCCACCCCTGTTATTCCTTTGTAAATGCGATCAGAGCGAAACCAGTCTATTAATAAATAATACATTTGTGACATAGTAAAAGTGAGTTTCTGTTCATTAGACAAATATTATAATGTCGTTGTTTTTCTTTTCCTCAGTACTGTTTTAGCGAAACTCCAACATACATTATTTTCATATAACTTTATCTATTTGCGCAGCGCACGCCATGGAAACTCAATCCTGATTGAGCTCAATTTTTTCTACTTAGGTATTCGACAAATATTATGATACTGTGCCAAAAATTTTCATAAATTATATACCTAAACAACCTTCCTTAATTAGTCTGTCTATTGGTGAAAAACGAATCGAAATCGCTACAGTAGTTTTAGAGATTAGCGCAAACATACAGACAGACACGACGGGGGACTTGTGATAATGATTCAATTTTAAGGCCCAATTTTTAGCAGAAGTGATTAAATTAGGGACTTAATTTTGTAACTTTAAATAATATCAATATCAATACCATGAAAATCAACAATCTTGTCTATGGCTCTCGATCCAACGTTCCACAATTCTCTGGCAATAAGACTCATCATTGTTCTGTTAGAATACATGAAATCCATTGCTCCTCCAACGATGCGATCAGATGGAGTGATCTCGTCATTTTTAGCAGTTTTCAAGGAACTTTTTAATTCATCTTTGGTTTTATAACTTTTTGTTCTTTGTATACACATTGACAGGACAAGAAAAAACGCTAAAAGGAACGTTAAACGGCTCATGATTGTGTGAGAACAAACGGTTGTATACTGATTCACTTTTGTTGATTCTTTGCTGTGTTTCTGTTCTGATAGTAAAACTGTATGCACATTGCACTAAGAAATGAAGAATATTTGCTTATATTAATAAAATTGTACCAATGATTTATTTTTCAATGTTGTCTTATGTTGCTTAATATTACTTTAATTCACTAGAATACTATTATTAGGAAGTTAGAGGGAACTTAGACCATTTGGTCATGTCTGTGGTTTTAATATCTAATACCAATGAGGTTTTTATATAATATTGTTTTATACTTACATAACAACTTTGCAGCGCGACTAAAGTTTAAAAATATATAGTTTCGTATATACATTGTCAACGTCATAGCAGTGCGCACTAAGTCGCGCGCGCGTTTTTCGCTGTGGACTGTTGGATTTTGGCGCTGCCATAGTAAAGAGTAAAATGTTATTATTTATTATTTAATGTGTTTATGTTACGACAAAAATTACCAAGATTCTGAAAAAAGGGAGGTGACTGACTACTTATTGTAAGAATTTAGATAAAGTAGTCTATGAAACTACACATAACTAGGTATTAAAAAACACTCGTGTGATACTTTTAAAACCTCCGTGTTTTAATAACCTCTTTGTGTACCAGTTTCAAAAACTACTATTATTTACTTATTTTTCTTGATTACAGTAACTGCTGAGCCATTTAGCTCTATTGAAATACGTTTAGTAGTTTTTAGTAAGTAGTAATAGACGTTTATTTCCATACGAAAATATTTAGCACATACAAATATTTCTGCCAAACTGTAATGCAGTTTGTAGGCGGAAAAAACTCTCTGTTTAAATAAAAATAAACAATGAAAAAATTAAATTAAACAGTTTCAATTTAACCTAAAAAGCTTACTTAAAAAGAAAAGATAATCGTTTTATCTACACTTAGATATCATATTTCTGCAATAGGGTTCCGTACCCAAAGGATGCAAAACGGGAACCTATTACTAAGCCTCCGCTGTCTGTTTGTCTGTCAGTCTGTTCATCTGTTTTTTCTCGAAACCAGTGCCAGTAAATATATCGTAAAAGTATATATTTTTACAATCAGCTTTTTACATACATACAACTTGATTCTCATATTGTATTTTTTTATAAAATATTTTTTTATTTATTTAACTTCTATTTTTATATTTCTCACTTGTGCAATTTTTTTTTAATCGCTATGGTTTTTCTGTAATTGGCCAGTTATGATCTATAATCTAATTTTTTATCATATTTTTCAGTCTACCAGTTTCGGAGATAAGGGGGAGGACATACATATTTTTGTGGTTTTTTAAAGATTTCTCGAAACCAGTGCCAGTAAATATAGTAAAAGTTTATATTTTTATAATCAACTTTTTAATATCTACAATTTAATACCCATTGTATTTTTAGGGTACTATTTTTTAGTATTTAACTATTTAATATTTTTCGTATTTTTGTACACCGTGATATGGGATATGCTTGTGTTAAATTTCAAGTCTTTACCTTTAACGGTGCTAAAGTTATGAGGCTGTAACATACGGATGAACGGACGGACAACGAAGTCTCACCATATAGGTTCCTTTTTTACCTTTTAGGTACTACGGAACCTTAAAAACACATTTGATATTTTTTTCTATTACATATTAGAGACTTTTGCACAAAAAAATTACACTATGCACTTTTTTGTGTTCATAATCGGGATTTAATGACATGAGTGTAGCTGTTTGATATTTTTATAATGGCAGACTAACTCAAACATCAAAATATAAATCAGTATGAAGCTTACCGTATACCTTTAGATCTGCAAAAAAAAATTTTGATAGCTACAGCTGCTCCAACGCAACATTTAAAATCTTCGTTTATCATTCGTTCTTAGGTGGAACTGTGTATCCTTATATCCGGATACAAATAAATATATTAAAGTAAAATACAGACATATATTAGTGGAACATAAAATAACATAAAAATCATTTATTAACAGTAAAGAAAAATTCACAACATAAAACTTAAGCAGCGGGCCCCACACTAGAGATAAGTCTGAACTGCGGGCTCCCAAATAACACATTACATAATTACACATTTTGCTTTACAACTACTAGATAAATGAATAAATTTAAAAACACATACTTAAACTACAACAGAACAATTTTCAATTACAATTACAAACTAAAATTACACAATAAACCTGTTATTTAATCTATTTAAATTTTAAATAGACTCGTACCTCAGTATAGTTTAAAATAAAAATAAATGACAAAATAAAATAATTAATTAAAAACCAACATAGTACATGTATTTTTCAATTTTCCATCATTGTTAAAATGTTCCATCACGAAGTGACAACAAATACCATTAATTCCTTAAAATACAGAATAGCAAAATAAAAAGTAATTATTAAGAAAATATATTTTTCAGAACAAAAAAATGGCGTCTTTTTAACAAGCATGTGTAACGTGCCTGATGTTGTTTTTTGTTTGGTCTGTCAACTTTTTCAAAGAACCATTATTTTTTTTCATGCTTAAACATCTTTTCTTCAAACATACTTGTATATTGTTTACCAGAAGCGTACTTCAATGATGCTTTATGTCAGGGGTCGGCAACCTTATGATATAGGAGGGCCACAAATGTTACCAGGGGATCAGCGAGGGCCGCATCTCATTTTTGTATTTAAATAAATATCATATCTATTGTAGTTTCAAACATTTTAAGTATTAATTAATAAAATAATTAATGCGATTCTTGCGGCTGCATTTATTTAACTTACAATGTTTTGTATTTCACTTGCATTTTAAATGTGGAAATGCGCAGTATTGCGTCTAATTGTGCATTATTTAACCGAAAACAATGCTTGCTTTTTGGATAGTTCAGAATGGAAAATCTGCTCACTCAAATATGTACTACCGAATATAATTATCATGCAGTAGTTGCGGGCCGTACCGAAGAGGTACACGGGCCGCATGCGGCCCGCGGGCCGCCGGTTGCCGACCCCTGCTTTATGTTATCCAAAACGTTGAACAATGATTGTTTTTCGTACATCGGTTTTGCACGTAACCTTATTCACAAATATGTGATATATTTTTTTAAATATGCACATATAAGGTTTGTTCTGTGCCAAGTGCGAGCTCTTCTTTGTTCTTGACACGTACTTAAATACTCAGGATGCATGATATTACCCCAAAATTATTCTAGAGAGCATGCATAAGAACGCCGCCTTTTTATCCGTTTCCATTTTGCCAAAAGTATTTTGAAGTGTTGAAATGTTTGAGTGCTTTGAAATTTGAGTAGCTAGGGAATCGACTTAGTTGGGGACTTGTAGCGCATCGTGTTGAATTTGTTTTGGTCGTTATGTTTATCGAGCAATACTGGAAATCCGTTCACAAAATATGTATTTTTGGGTTCATTTTATACTACAGAAATGAATTGACAATTAAATTAAGGACGATTTTCAATTCTATGTTATGAATAAATAATATTATAAAATAATTTTAAATGCATGTAACAAAATATCGTTGAGGTCTTTAAGTCACTACTATTTGTCCTAACTATGTATATATAACACTATGGTGTAAGTATATTAACATATTTTAGTGTACACGTATGTACATAATATGTCTATTTTTAAGACAAATTGAGCAGCTAATTTAGAATCAATCAGAATTGAACTGAATTGAACTCAATTCAATTCAGAATTGAATCAGAATTGAATTGTTGGAGTAAAAAAAGTGACCTTGTGAAACAGTAAAAGTGTTTTTATCAAGAATAGAATTGAACTCTATTACGTTCCTGTTTTGTTCAAAATAGTACGCTCTGAACCGTGGTTGTTACAAAAGCTGAGAAACTCGCAATAACGAAAAAAAATAAAATCGACACGCTGGGCTATTTCTTATGTAAACGTGATAATATTTACCTTATTTTTAGCTTTATAATTTGCATCATATTTAATACTAATAGAACTTCGGTGAAAGTTAGGTAGCTTCATGATATTTTTCTGACGAGGCAATTTTATTATTTTACGTTTATTTTAGGCTCTTTTAATTGATGTTCCATCCATACATTTTTTTTGCAGCTTTGTACTTTATTTCGTTATCTGAAATTTAAATTTAGAATTGTCATGCGCCCTCTTTATTATGACTTCTATTTATCAATCTAGATTTGCTGGAAGAAATCTCTTTTTAGCAATAGACTCGCCTATATACATGAAATCTCTAAGTATAACGTGTAAATGTTGTGTTTTTTTGTGTACAATAAAAAATATGAATATGTTTCAGCAGCTGTTTGTTTCAAAGTCTTAGGAAGGAGCAACTTTTTATTAATGATTATACTCGTAACATAATATTAACGTCACCCTATAGATAATTTTCCCTATACATTTAAAGTGTAAGAATGTTTGCACAGAAAGGTACAAAACCCTTATAAAAATATAGTAATATGCCATACTGTCGACATAGGTAGACGTAATCTTAAAATCTCTGCTTGCTTTGATGTGCTGAGAGCCACTCACTTGGTGCGTCTGGGTACGTCAAAGGACCCCTCTGACGTAGAATACACTTGCTGACTTCAAACGTTCTGATTCGCCTTCACGCCTTACCTATGCTTGAAGTTTTTGTCTTTACATGCTTTATAAATGCACCACCACAGATGTACCTAATTTAAAAAGTTTTTTATCGGTTTCGTAACGCTGGAATATACTCTTAAATTATTACTCCGAAACTATTTTTTCAATGCATGTGCTCGTAAAGGCTTACTTTTTATGCATCAAAACCGAACAGAAAGTCGATTATTTTGCCCTAGGGCTTTATTAATATATTTTTTTTAATTTGTTTGCAATGGTTGGCTAACTTGCAGCTTTTCCTGCTCAGAATAAGCCTTATTCTGAGTTTTCCTGTGTACCATAGATGTTATACTTTTTTTCCACTGTTTAACGGCTCTGGATAGAATCCTTTTGAGCCAATCATAATTTAAAGTTCACAAGATTATATTTGTTTTCATTTCCTCACACTATGCATTGAAAAACGTAGTATGATACACGGGCGTAAAAGCAATAAATTACTCGGTTACGTTTAAAACACGAGCGTATATTCCTTTGCGCCCTTGTAGCATAAACTACTATTTTATGGTTTCGTACCCAAAGAGCAAAACGGACCACTATTTAATATCACTCTGCTGTCTAGACGTTATTTTATCCGTCAGTTTGTTCGTCAGCTTGTCTGTCAGTTTGTCCGTCAGTTATCCGTCAGTTTGTCCGTCAGTTTGACCGTCAATTTGTCCGTCAGTTTGTCCGTCAGTTTGTCCGTCAGTTTGTCCGTCAGTTATCCGTCAGTTTGTCCGTCCTTACATTACGGGTAACTAATTCGAGGATGGATAGACCTGAAGTCTTATAGTGGCGTGCACAGAACTTTTTGCTGGAAAAGCAAGCAATTGGTCAAGAAAACAATAAAAAAAATATGAAAAAATTTAAATATCACTTTGAAAAAAAAAGTTTGTATAGGAAATTTTCACTCTAGGGTAGACATTGTCTACCCTGGCGTCATACATTTTTTTTTTTTTCAAAGTGATATTTAAATTTTTTCATATTTTTTTTATTGTTGTTCTTGATCAATTGTTTGCTTTTCCAGCAAAAAGTTCTGTGCACGCCACTGTCTTATAGTGTATGTAAGATGTATCCTCTAAGCCTGAAGTAGATGATCTGATATATGCGTATTATAGATCTGACCTATTCAGGTAGAACGTTGACCCAAATAACACAAATGAAAATTAGCATTTTTCTACAATTTACATTATTGCGCATCGGATTCATATTCGGACTGTGCAAGTACCTCTATGATCACGTGTCTGAATGTCAATGCAGGCTGAAGTGGCTTCCTATTTGTCAGCACAGGAACTTAATTCACAATGCATTTACCCCAGTGAGTTTACCCCAATTATTTGAAAGAAAGGTTTGTTCTTCGCTTTAAACGTAGCAAAAGTACGCTTCGTTCCTATGTAGCGATATCTGCGTACACCACTGATCATTCCTCCAAATCTTTGACGGTCAATGCTCTTCGAATCTGGAATGAACTTCCGCAAACCTTTACAAACTCTACTTCTGTGTCCCCTATAAAATAACTTTAAAATTTACTCCCTTTTTATTTTATTTTCTTTCCTCTCTTGAAAATACTTACTGACTAAGATCCTTGTTTATTTTATATATCATAAAATATTTTTATTATTTTATAAGTTTTTTTTTCTCCTGAAAGGTGCCAATCTGATTTCATTCATAAATTTGGCATTTTTAATGTTTTCAAAAATGATATCGAGTATAGCTTAACTGATATAGGTATCAACATCGGACTGAGAGATCTGCACCCCAAAACTTACATAAAAAATCTTGTTGGCTCCCTTTTTAAAATTTGTCTTTGGTTTCTAAGGTTCAACACCGTCAAAAATAAACTTATGTTCATGAAACGCTGTATAATGCATTTTTATTTCATGTACAGAGGCAACTAAAAGCAAATGAACAATGAACGGATATGAGTCAAAAAGTAATAATTTGTAATGCACATCACTTAACAAAATTGTAATTGTGTGAGTAACATGATTTTGCACGTTTTGTTGTAAACAATTGGTTATATTCCAAGAAACGTTACTACTTGTAGCAGTGTAAATTATACTTGTCATGTATTTGGTGAAATAATATAGGTACTTCATGTGTTAGCTTTGTTAATAATAAAAAGTTTGACTTTTGCGGACAGCCTTAAAATATAAACAAAAAAATGGAGGGTACCTTTGCCCATATACAAGGTTTTGACCTGGAATCTTTTGCCAAAAGTCATTGTAAGTGTCCTATATTGTATTTATCGCTGTTTACCACAAACATACACGCCCACAGAAAACAAAAGGAGCTGTAGGTATAATAAGTAATAATAAACACTAGGTATAATTTATTTTTGTTTAGCAGAATTGTAGAAAAGGGAAGGTAACAATAAATTTTGAAAGCAATTCTTGAACATTTCAACTTCTTGATTAGACTTGATTGTTAGTGAATTTGTCAGACTCGAAAATCGGTAGGATTTGGGTAGTGAAATTGAAATTTTCTTGTAGGGGGTAAAATTGTAAATTGTGCACCAAGCAACGATATGAAAGAACTCTCCCACGTTCTGAGCTAGATGCAGAATGCTATTGCAAAAACTTTTAACAAAAAAATAGCAACCGACTTCAATAGTAATAGCAGTCATTCACTAAAAAGCTAATAATAATTCTATAAAGACCGATGGTACCGAAGCAACACTTTTGCCGACTTCTTTTTTCCTGAAACGTTATGTTATCTAGAAGTCGGCGTTCTTATATTGGTTTCTATGTTGCTATATCGTAGGAAATACGCCGACTTCTAGATAACATAATGTTTCAGCAAGAAAGAAGTCGGCAAAAGTGTTGCTTCGGTACCATCGGTCTTTATAGAATTATTATTAACTTTTTAGTGAATGACTGCTATTACTATTGAAGTCAGTTGCTATTTTTTTGTTAAAAGTTTATTTTATTTCACATTTTTTAGTGTTTCTGGGTTGAATTGTGAGGTATAGGTAGTTCTTGCAAACGTGGTGTTAATACGAGTATGAAACGAAGTTCAAGTGAGTATAAGTAGCCATGTTTGAGTAGCTTCCTGCTATCAGCACCCTAACACAACATGATTACCGCAATCTCGAGTTATGTGCTGTCATCCGTTGAAAAGTTCTACGGTGATGAAGCCAAGATCGAAATTCAGGTGGGTACACTGGCAATTTTCAGCAAGGCCCTGCAATGAGCACCCTAACACAAACTGGTTGCCGCATTCTAAAGTTATGTGCTGTCATCCGTTGAGGAGTTCTATGGTGATGAAGCCAGGATCGAAGGTCAGGTGGGTATTCTGATAATCTCCAAGTAATACCCTTGAATCAGCACCCTAACGCAGTGATTGCCGCAATCTCGAGTTATGTGCTCTGATCCGTTGAAGAGTTCTATGGTGAATATGTTGATGAAGCCAGGATCGAAGGTCAGGTGGAAGAATGTCGATTTTCAAGTAATACTTTGTAATCAGCACCCAAGTACATAGCGATTTCCTCAATTTCAAGAGATATGCTGTCATTTTCTGAGGAGTTCCACTGCCTATCTCTGAAGACCTTCATCAGATCATGACCAAACCCAAAATGGAACCTACCTGGAAGGATACTCTTTCAAACAAAAAAAGAATTGTTCAAATCGGTTGGGAAATGACGGAGTTAGGGAGTAACAATGCCAAAAAAAAAAAAAAAACATTCAGTCGAATTGAGGAATTGAGAACCGCCTCCTTTTTGAAGTCGGTTAAAAAGAGCACATCACTAAGTGCAGAACAGGTACATCAACAGTTTTAAAAAAAATTTAGGAGAGACATTTTTCATACATTTTGAGACGAAATTTTCGTGCGGCCTACGGACAATTCAAGTGCTAGGGTTGAAAGTACGCATTAATAAAGCTTTTTTCTGTCATTTAATAGGCAAGACTTTTGTTTTTAAATATGTCGTATGAAGTAAAATTTCTAAAACAAACATGGGAGTGTCAGAGATGTTGCCAAGTGTGAACTGTGAAATGCAAGTTACATTTCATACTTGGTATACCTACACGCTTTTCACCGACGATTATTACGTTCATCCTAAATGTGATGAGCGGTGAGCCTTGCTTCGGGCACAAATTAACCAACACTTAACGTGCCTTCTGAAGTACGCAGTACTTCCAAATACAAATTTTAATGCGCACCGCGGGTATTAAACCCACGACTTTCTGGTTTAATTAAAAAACTGTTTTTATCATTCGTTAGCTGTAATTTTATTAGTTTAACCTATTTCGATTTCTGTTAATGTTAGATTTCATAAAATCGTAAGTGAAAAATGTTCTGCACTTAGTGTTTTGGAATCTACGAAACCATTATTTTTAATTTAGATTTTTTTTTTTATTGGCTTCATTGGCTTATTTAATATAATTTCCAGAGTCAACGTCGTAATTGGTTTAATTATTCGGTAACTCGGTTTCGAAGCAAAAACAAATTGTATATGATAAATAAAAGTAGTTAAAGAAATATCAACTTTTTACTTAGTAAATTTAGAAGGGTTGTACTATATTTAACGTACACTTTTTTAACTGCAAAAGGCAAAAGATGACTGACATACGTTTGACACAGCAAAAATTTTCGTGTTTTTTTTTCTAAAATTCCTCATATTTCCTGGTATTTTATTGTGTAGTGTTTTACTATGTTTTATTAATTCAAGAAGACAAAGCTGAATAATGTCTATACCTCGAAAACTATAAAACTTAGCCTAATAGCAAATTCAGTCGGAAAGGTTCAAAATAACATCCTTTCATTTTTCAAAATATTTACATCGATGTCCCAAACACTCTGTATAAAGGTGTAATCCACAACATTTCAAACTGTTAACCCGCCAAAATTGATATAGCTAAAATGAAAGAAGGTAAAAAGCTTAGGGATACAAATTTTACCCTTTCCCAAAATTTGGATTTTTATATACATAAATATTATTTTTTATCTTAGATTTTTAACCATGTTAAAATATCAGGACTAGTTTGCGAATGTAGTTTGGCATCAAATTATTTGTCGAAACTACTTGGCATTTCCGAAAAGTACGCTGAAGATCACGGCCTGTTATGTTGTTTATTCGTTCAAGCCTGTTACAGTGCGCGCCAATCTTTTAGTCGCCTCTGAAGCTAGCCCCAAGTCAACGGTTACGTTACGGTGTCAGGGGGACGTTACAGGAGCGAGGGTGCGGAGCACACCCGCCTGCATGCCGCACCACACCCCCCGCTCGCCATTTAGCAGGTGTCAACACTATGCGTTAGTGTTAGTGCTACGTCCGTACACTACACACGCGCGCGTTGCATGAAAAGTACGTTCGTGGAAAAAATTCTATGATTCGTTAATTAATCGTTGAATCTGTTTGTGTTGCCTTTATTTGTTGTTTTGTTGATTTAGTTTGTTAAAGTTTATTGTTGTTGTTATGCCTCGCGGACGTTATAGCGTTTTAAGGCGACAATTTAGGAAAATGGTGTTATATTAATTTGTTTTAATTAAACAGTTAAGATTGCACTAAAATACTAATATATATTAAATAGGTAGGTACAACAAGAACACCTTCCCACTTATAGTAAACATTTAATAGTCAACCGTTCATATTATTGTTTTCTTGACTCTACCTGCGCAAGCTTGCACTCGTAACTCAATCAGAGGCGACTAAAAGATTGGCGTGCACTATACGCAACGTGAAGCATTTGTAAAAGGTACGCTGATGATCACGGCCTGTTGTACAACGTGAAGAAAAGTGAATGCATGGTCTTTCAGGCCCGAGGAAAACGTTTAGATAATATACCAGCCATTAAATTTTACAGCGATCCTCTAAAAGTTTAAATACCTTGGGCAAGTTGTAACGACGACTGAGCGACGATGCAGAAATAGAAAGGGACCGTAGGACGTTGTCTGTTCGTGCTAATATTTGCTCGCTGTTCAAGACACGTCAAAATCACCCTGTTCTGGACGTTTTATACGTCTTTCTAGACGAACAGTTTCACCCAGAGCTATACGCAAAGACATTACAATGCGCTAAGTGTGCAATAAACAATGCATTGAGGGTGCTTTTGGGGCTGCCTCTCTTCTAATTCTTCTATAGTGCTTCGGAGATGTTCGCGGAAGCACATGTGGATTGCTTTTATGCAACCATGCGCGGGCGGTGCACATCCCTGTTGCGCAGGGTGCGAGCCATCCAGTTAGACTGTCAGTATTTGAATCATTGCAGCATGGTTCATGTACTGACTGCAGTCAAAATAATGTTTTAGTTTTTTTATTATCAATTATTTTTGTGTAATTATTTGATTTTTAATGTATTTGTGTTTTTATTTATTTGAAAAAAACTAAATCAACGCGGGCAAAAGCTAATATATATATATACAGGGTGGAAAAAATGAAAGGGCCCTGGAGGGGAACTACCTTAAATCCTTTAGTTAGCTCATTTTACTGAAAGGAAACATTCCTTTATTTTTTAAAAGAAACAAAACTGCATTCAAAGATCTTCTAAAATTTGCTTGTCTCACCCGGGAACTGAATCAACTAAAAATTTAAAAATAAACCCTCGCAATTTTTTATACGAATCGGTAGGGTTATTGTTCAGGATAAAATTTGTCTACTAAACTAAAGTCTTACACTCATCTGTTGTACGAGATACCCATGAAATTGAATATTTATGACAAGTTCTTTATTAACAAAACCTAGTACTGTTCACTTGTAAAGTAATAATTATACGCCATGACACAATGACAGCACGGAATGAAAGCAAAACCAAACAAAATTTGAATTTCGAACGAATACTTTTATCGATTTTAAAAATGTTGAAAGTTGTGGTTCGAACTTCAAATTTGTTGCTCCGCGTTGCAAAAAAAATACGTTCCTTTTTTAAACTTTTCGTCAGCACGCCTAGTGCAAGAAATAATTGTGCTCTGCATTCATTTATTATTACCATTTAACGATTTTCTTATTGAAGTATTCAACAAGGTACTTGAGATAAATAACATCCCATCAAAAACATAAAATGAACAAAAATGTTGAGTCTCGCGATGCAATCTTTCCACCGTAAAAAGTTGTGAGATCTTATGTAAAGCCAAGTCTGTTATTTTAGTTTGTATGGAAGCACCTTTTCATTTTAGTTAGTATGGGAGCACTTATTTAACAAATGTATCATTAATTGTTTCCTAATTAGTTACCTACCAACATTAAGTGACTGTATTAATATTAGTCATCTTAATTTCTCTAAAAAAAATATAGTGACTTCGCAATCGCACAGCAACATATACAACATATCTACCTAATACCAATTTGTTAGCGATTTGAGAAGATATTTCTACGCATCAGCGCTTTATTTGTGCTCTGCGATTGCCAAGTCACTATATTTTATTAGAGAAATAAAGATGACTAATATTAATACAGTTGTTTAATGTTGGTAGGTAACTAATTAGGAAACAATTAATGATACATTTGTTAAATAGGTGCTCCCATACTAACTAAAATGAAAAGGTGCTTCAATACAAACTAAAATAACAGACTTGGCTTTACATAAGATCTCACAACTTTTTACGGTGGAAAGATTGCATCGCGATACTCAACTTTTTGTACATTTTATGTTTTTGATGGGATCTCATTTCTTTTTGTAGGTAGTCCTCCTTTTTTCTTCTCGGGTAATATTTATTATTTATTATATAATATTTTATAAATTGTCTCGGGGACATACTCCAGAGAAACTAGTATCGGGAAGGAGGACTTTATAATGACCATCTAAGAAACTACCAGAGAATTGTAAACGTTTCACTGGCGTCCCAGGATCGCCACCAAATGATCCTCTCAAACGGCCATTTTTGTAAACCTCGAAAGTAAATGGATACAAAGAAGTGGCTGCCATAAGTTCGGATACGGAACCATAGGTGGTAGTTTTTATCATTGCTGTCGAGTACAGGTCAGCGTTAATGTGTCTCCACGCTCGTCACACGTATAAAGTTGCATTTCATCCAAATGCGCTACCACATACTCGACTACCGCAAACCTAATGTCATACGACGACTCAATGTTCCATACATAGAGAATGACAAAGAATGGAACCAACATGAACCATCTCCAGGTATAGGGACAACTAGGTGTGGACAATATTTCAGGTTACATTGCAATATTCATTTTTACGGGAAGTTATTATTATTATCCACAATTAGATGCAACAGGCAGTTTAATATTTCTTTTGACCACGAAGTAAAAGGCAGGCTTGTCAGTCTAAGCCACAGAGTACATTATTATGTCTAAACCTGGTCTTTATTCAATGACACACGAGTACATAGACATTTCATTATACCTACATCATAGAGGATGCATATACAAATAATACAACATTAGCCGCTTTATTTTTCCTGTAAACTTTACTGGATAAATAACCTTTTACCTTGATTTTTAGGGTTCGGTATCCTAAGGTTCCGTGACCCTTTTACTAAGCCTCCGCTGTCTATCTATCTATCACAGGGGTCTACAGCTTCAGCCGTTATAGGTGAATATAGCGCGTAAATATTTGCACATAATATATGTTACTTTGTCCTCTATCACGGCAAATAATAATATGAAATGGAAATCCAAGGGGGGTCCTATTATTCGACGTTATTTGTTTCAGCTCTATCTTTATAATACAACAATTTTGGGCAGATAAATGTTAGAGTTCCTTATTCAAAAGGTGCTGCTTTATTTGCCAGGCGCTACCATTTTAGCGCCTTGTTTTTTGTCGCCTTTATGTTACTATGTCATCTTTATTGTTGGTATTTACCATAATGGTTTGGGGTTTCGTACCCATATTGTGTGATGGTAGTACGGAACCCTTCATGAGCGAGTCCGACTTGCACTTATCCGGTTTAATAGCGACTTATTTTCGAAATGTTGATATTTCTCTTCTTAAATAGACTTAATGTGTTTTAGGGTTCCTTACCCAAAGCACAGATTATTATAACAAAGGCTCTATCGTTAGAACGGTTATACATACAAGTACCTACAAGTTGAAAATTTAGGCAGACTACTTTAAAGTAAAATAACAAATAATAAAAATGAGGGTTCCTTCCTAAAAAGGTACCGAATTTTTTGTCAGGCGCTACCGTTTTATCGCCTTGTTTTTTGTCGCCTTGATGGTGCTATGGCATCTATGTTGTTGCAATTTACTTTTAGGGTTCCGCACCCGTATTGTGTGTGGGTACGGAACCCTTTATGTGCGAGTCGGATTCGCACTTTACCGTTTTTTTAGTGACTTAATTACGAAATGTTGATATTCTCTTCTTAAATAGACTAATTGTGAATGTGTCGAACATTATAAACCACCCTTTTTAGGGTTCCTTACCCATGGAACAGATTATAACAAAGGCTCTATCTTTAGAACGGTAATACATACAAGTACATTTAAACTTTGGGCAGTTTGTAGTAAATACTTTAAAGTAAAATAATGAAAATTAGGGTTCCGTACTAAAAAGGTACCGAATTGTTTGTCAGGCGCTACTGTTTTATCGCTTTGTTTTTTGTCGCCTTATGTTGCTATGGCATCTATATTGTTGTTATTTACTTTTAGGGTTCCGTACCCGTATTGTGTAGGGGTACGGAACCCTTTATGCGCGAGTCCGATTCGCACTTTACCGGTATTTTTTTTTTCGCACTTCAACGGTTTTATCTTTTATTTTTACTACTTGCTCTATTTTCGGAAATAAAGGAATACATTTTTTTACACTTTTTACCATCTAGCGTCACGAGGTAGAATTTTTCGTGATAGATGTCTTTAATGCAAAGCAGCATACCACCAACGTCATCTAGTGTCATACAAACTTATAGATGCAGCTGGAAACATACATTTTGTATAGACTTTGTATGGAAATATTAAATTACCAACCGCAAATAACATTTTTAGATTTTTTTGTTGCAATGTACACTTAACACTAACCGCATGCAAAATTTCAAGTTTGTAGGCCTGCTAGAACACCTTTAGACTTTTGATGATGTGTCAGTCAGTCAGTGACAAAATAAGGGAACTCTGACTTGAGATATTTCGTAATCAAATATAGGTACAAAGTTGTAATTTGGGGGTAGAAGTAGGATCAGTAAGTACTCTTGGTTACTGAAATTTCAGACTTCTAGCTTCACCCACAACAAAGATACAGGGGGGTTGAAAGTGCCGTGAGTTGCTTCGAGAAAAGGATGGTACGGCCGTTCCGCGTTTTTTTGCGAGACTCGGCGGGGGCACTGCCGTGCCCCCAGATTAGCAAGCTTGTACTTCATACGATGTCTTTGGATGTAAGAGAGATAAGAAAATTATAACGTGTCATTTACTTGTTACAAGTGAACAGTACTAGGTATTGTTAACAAAGAACTTGTAATAAATATTTAATTTCATGAGTATCTCGTACAACAGATGAGCGTAAGACCAAATGTTTATTAGTCAAATTTTATTCTGAACAATAATCCTACCGATTCGTATGATAAAATAGCGAGGGTTTTTTATTTTTATTTGGTTCGATTCCTGGGTGAGACAAGCGAATTTCAGAATATCTTTGAATGCAGTTTTGTTTCTTTTAAAAAATAAAGGAATGTTTCCTTTCAGTAAAATGAGCTAACTAAAGGATTTAAGGTAGTTCCCCTCCAGGGCCCTTAAATTTTTTCCATCCTGTATATATTGTATTGTATTATTTGTTGTATTTTTATTTTATAGTGTGTATTTATAGTAAGTATTTGAATACTATACTATTGCTATTTTTATGTAATATATATTTATATTTTTAATTTGCAGCAATCTCCTTGTGCACTTGTATGATTACTCGTTTCAATTATTATTTTTTTGTTTGTTTTTCCTGTTGGTTTTGCTGGAAGAAATCTCTTCTTAGAGATAAGCACGCCCATGTGCATATTGTTTAAATGTAAATATTATATATATATCTCTGTTTCTGTATATGTGTGTACAATAAAGAATAAAAAAAGAAACCAATTAAAGGGTAAATTGTGGAATCGAGAGTAGGCTTTAAAAAAGATTCAGAAACTAATAGTGGATGTATTTTTATTATGGTCAAATGATGTTAGCATAAATGAGTGTTGTTGAAAAATACAGCCAACAGTTGAATCATAATCACTCATTTATATTGTAATTTATTTATTTATATAAATAATTTTATAATAGTACTTAAAATATTTCTAAAGATAATACATGAAAAATAAGATAAATAGTTTTGAACTTTGGCCAAAAAGATAGAATTACATTCCATCACTACAAAATTCATAACATAATACTAACATACATACATACAAACGCCAGATTGTTCAAATAGACTCGGAGAACTTCGCTCGCTCGTTCAATGTATTGGCAGATTACGATATGCCAAAATTCTACGATGTCCCGACGACAGATATATGAGTACCGCTATCAATCGGTCCCAGGCAAGGAGGGCTACCTGATTGTGCCGGTTTGAAATCTCTTCTCTTACTTTCCCTCAAATGACTTCGGGGCGTTTACGAGTAAGATGGTGGTACCTTCACAGTTGAGCTCAGCATCAGCTCTACCTCATTAAGGCTTTTTCCAATGCCAACGACCTTGAACTGAGTAACATTAAAACCATTTACCGTATAACTATAGCATTTTTTTAATAGAAGAAAAAACATAGTAATCTACATGATACAAAAAGTTATGTGGTTTTTCCTGAATTTTATTTTAAATTACAGAAGTGAAGCAAGAAATTCTAAGTTTTCCCTTATTTTTTGTCATAAACTTCTAGACAAAATAATATAAATTTATATGGTTTTCTCAGTTCTTGGAAATTCATTTTATTTTAGATAAAACAAATTAAAAGCACACTATTTTCGCACTTGTCAGCCGCAGCGACTAACTTAACAGCCATGTTGCAGTGCGAGCTGATAAGAACTTTATTTTAATATGGTTTTGTTTGGAATTTCAATCGAGTTGCAAATTTTTCCGACGGAGCTACCTTAATTGTAAATAAAATAAAACTTATTTCTTGGTAATTACATAGAAGACTGAGAGCGGAACACCGACACCATTCATAACGCACTTTATTTGTGAAATAACTACATACAATGTATTTAAAGCCATCAAAAAATAACCGTTATACATTCATTGCAGATGTAGAAATTGACAGTCTTCCTTTTATGAAATCAGCATTCCATGTTCCTATCATCGCCGTGGCTTATATTCTTTTTGTACTCAAAATTGGACCACAGTTAATGAAGAAAAGAAAACCATTTAAATTGAGAGCTGCTTTAATTGTTTACAACACGTTTCAAGTGCTGCTGTCAATGTATATTTTTTATGGAGTAAGTATACAATTAGGTTAAGAGGCTATGCGAATTTTATTTTTGTCACTGTCACTCCAAGCGAAAAATCGCGCAGTGCGAGAGGGGCGGATTCAGGGCGAAAGTGAAAAATGTTAGGTTTATAATTTTTATACAAAAACTAAAATAACTAGCAAAATTTCAAATTTTAAATCTGTAGATATTGTTGAAATACACCTAATAAATTATGTTTCAGGTCTGTATATGGTTTCCATTCGTCAAACGAGGAGAAAAAGTGTGTTTGAAGACCTCATTTCAACAATTATTTCTATCGAGGCAAATTTATCCAAACATGTTTTCCAATTTCAAATCCCTAGATTATATAGTCAAAATGCATATACCAGAAACAGATTATAATTTTCCATGTAATTCATGAAATACACAGAAAAGAAACATCCATATTTTTTTTGCATATCGCCTTAAAATTGTTAGTTAGTTTTATCGGCGACTTTATTATGTTACAACTTCATAAATTCTAATACGTGTACACATCTAATTATTTAGTGAATAGTTAATAATAATCTTTTGAACTAAGTAATTAATATATACATATACGTACCGTAATGTTAATGAAGTAATATAACTATGTAATAGTCTGCGTTTTTCCTAAAGAAATATAAGTAAATATGTCGTATTGCTGGAACTTTCAGAACGATTACATCACAACAGTGAAATTCCCTTCAAAATCCCTTTAATAGTTTGTCCATGAATCGCAGGTAATTTCTGCTTTTTATTTCTATAACTTAATAAATTTGTTTTTTATTTAGTTTAAATTATATATGTTATATCTATAAAAAACACATTATCACAATATCCAGATATATTTCGACTTTTGATGTCGGCCTCAGTGGAATTAGTTAAAATAAATACAATATGTTACAAATGTCATAAAATGGAGTAGATGATTGACAGACAAATGAAGTAAAAGACAAAAGGGAAAAAAAAAAAAAGTGTATATGTGTATTGATTTGTTTTAATTAAAGGCCTTAGCTTAAAAGTACATAGGTACCTAGATATAACTGGGATATGACTCTTTTTTTGTGTTATACGTAAGTACTATTTTATTAGTATAAACTTCACTAGCAAGTGTTTTAAAGACATGTTTAAAATGTTTCTGTCGAAGTTAATGCTGTATGGTTTCCTTACACAAATAAAAAATTAAATTTTGTTTTGATGGTAATGTATGATTAATGTTAATTTTTATTTTTGTTAAATCAATTGTTAATATGAATCTTTGTTGTTCGAAATGAAAATATTTCATTTTCATTTCGTTAACAATTACCAGCACAGACACATAAAAATACTAATTAAGGCCGTCGCTAATTATATCGCCTCGGCACCAGACTACCCCAAAGTATTTGCAAACGTAACATTTTTGCAAGTGCGCCGTGGCACCTACGTCGGTCGGCCCGCCGTTTCATCGTACAAAAATATCACGTACCTAACATGATTTTAAGCTCACATTTCAATGGTTTACTTTGAGATGGTTTGGTGCCAATCAATTTTAATGTGCAATGACTACGACCTTCATTTTTAAAATTATTTAACTGTTCTTAGGTTTTCTTTTGTACGGAAAAACTCTATTTAACATATTTATAGTGCAATCACCCGTTTAGCAAGAGGTCCCGGGCTCAAATCCGCGGACAGACCTCCTCACACAGAGTTTCTACCTTTATACCACAGTGTTATAACGTTAATCTCTATTAGATTTGCATGAATTTAGGACCTAAGTGTGAGATTATCTGTAAGATGCGCAGTTTCTTTCTTCGACTTTCTTAGGGTTCCATACCCAAACGGTCAAATGGGGCCCAATTAATGTCACTGTCCTCTCTCTACATCTGTCTGTCTGTCTGTACCTCTGTAAGTCACAGGTCTCTAGCACGTAGGCGGAACCAGTCACAGACCTAAAATTTGGATTTTATGTAGAATGTTGAACCAAAACGAAATGTTGAATTAGATATTCTTTTTTTTTCAGTGTGGTCCCCATTGTAGCGGATAGAAAAATTGAAGTCTCATTTTTTATAGCACATTGAGTAGGGAACAGCTCTAAAATTACAATTTTAAATCAGTTTTGTTACGGGTCCATGTCAAAAACCAAACAAGTTCATACTTTGAAATGTCTGTATATTATGAACCATATACTTTTCTTAAATAACTAATACTCAAAACGCCGATTCATAATGAAGTTTTCCGAATGAAAGGTTCCGTATCTAAATACTTGGCCAACTTAATTTTGCAGTTCTGTTTCATTAAATTTGTAGGTTTGTAATTTTGTTCAAATTATTTATGTCTTTATTTGAATGTTACGGAATCCTTAGACCACGAGTCCCACTCACGCTTGACCTGTTTTTATTCTTATAAGATCATGTGGGCTTCCCTAGTCATTAGATAAACTTCAGATTGTTTCTTTTAAGTATACCAGCGTTTCTTAACTTTTTGTCCACGGACTCCTTAGAAAATCAAGCACAATTTTAAGGACCCCCTTAATAAAAAAGCAGCAATAAATTTCTGACCATTTACTTTAGTTCTACAAATTACTAACAATATATATGCTTTTTTGTAAATTTCAAAACTTATATATTTGGGTTTATATTACTACTGAGTTGTAGTCTCAAATCGGATTCCACTTTTAATCTATTTCTGTATTTGTTTTTAGTATACACAAGAGCAGAGAATGCCTTTTCACAGAAATATGTCGTTGAGAAAAGCAGTAAATGTCTCGGTCCATAGAGTAGGCTGCGGACCCCCATATATATGCTCGGGGACCCCCAGGGGTCCGTGGACCACAGGTTAAGAAACGCTTTTTTATACCAAGCATTTTAAGTAAGTATAAAAAAATTCGATTTGCGTTGTATTTGTGTCCATATTCATGAACGTTTAAGTTCAATACTGATAGGTTATCGGTTACCTATGCGACCTAAAAAGCGTGTATTTATGTCTAAAGAATAGCAATAAGGCATTCGATTAGTCTTGCTAGGAAGAAGGGCGAGAAACTTAGCTAGATCATGTCTTCCAAGTACTATTTAGATTCAAATCAGTTAAATTGTTTTAACTTTTTCAGGGTACATGGTTTTGGATAAATTTTGGATTATTTTCTACGAAGTGCACCTGTGCTGATCCAAGCTTACGAAATGAAGTAAGTTTGACCCCCCTAGGTTCCAAGGAATGATTGTACTCCTTATGTATTATTCTAGATAGCCGCACAACAAGCCTTTCCTTACATTTCGGGAGGTCCCCACATAGAAGACCTCTCTGTGGTAGACTTAGTTTAGCCGTATGCGCTGTTACACGCATAAGGCAAATTAATGATGTAGACACCTACTGCTAGATTTGTCTATATTAGTTCGTTTCACAGCATTATGTTATACCTACGAATACTTTATATTCTCTGCCTACGGCATGCTGCTGTGAGGAAGAGCCCCGGATATAGACGCAGTCTTTGTCGGGCTATTTATAAAATAAAGAACCAGGATTAATTAACGGTGCTGTTGGTAAAAACGCACTCTCAATCTCGCATATATGGCTAAGACAGAGATACAACGATATTTTGGCTCGCACTGTCGTTGATAGAGCAGTTTTAAATATTTATTACAATACGTAATCTTGAGATTTTTTAAATTTTTTAAATTCGGCGTTCTTATATTGGTTTTTATGTTGCTATATCGTAGGAAATACGCCGACTTCTAGATAACATAATGTTTCAGGAAGAAAGAAGTCGGCAAAAGTGTTGCTTCGGTACCATCGGTCTTTATAGAATTATTATTAACTTTTTAGTGAATGACTGCTGTTACTATTGAAGTCGGTTGCTATTTTTTTGTTAAAAGTTTATTTTATTTCACATTTTTTAGTGTTGCTGGCTTAAATTGTGAAATATGGGTAGTTCTTGCAAACGTGGTTTAATATGAAACGAAGTTCAAGTGAGTATAAGTAGCTATGTTTGAGTAGCTTCCTGCTATCAATCTCGAGTTATGTGCTGTCATTCGTTAAAGAGTTCTACGGTGATGAAGCCAAGATCGAAGGTCAGGTGGGTACACTGGCAATTTTCAAGCAATGCCCTGCAATGAGCACCATAACACAAACTGATTGCCGCAATCCAAAGTTATGTGCTGTCATCCGTTGAGGAGTTCTATGGTGATGAAGCCAGGATCGAAGGTCAGGTGGGTATTCTGGTAATCTCCAAGTAATACCCTTGAATTAGCACCCTAACGCAGTGATTGCCGCAATCTCGAGTTATGTGCTCTGATCCGTTGAGGAGTTCTATGGTGAATATGGTGATGAAGCCAGGATCGAAGGCCAGGTGAAAGAATGATGATTTTCAAGTAATACCTTGTAATCAGCACCCAGGTACAAAGCGATTACTTCAATTTTGAGAGGTATGCTGTCATTTTCTGAGGAGTTCCACTGCCTATCTCTGAAGACCTTCATCAGATCATGACCAAACCTAAAATGGGACCTACCTGGAAGTACACTTTTTCAAACAAAAAAAGAATTGTTCAAATCGGTTCAGAAATGACGGAGTTATGGAGTAACAACGCCAAAAAAAAAAAAAAAAAAAAAAAAAAACATACAGTCGAATTGAGAACCGCCTCCTTTTTGAAGTCGGTTAAAAATAAAGAACCAGGATTAATTAACGGTGCTGTTGGTAAAAACGCACTCTCAATCTCGCATATATGGCTAAGACAGAGATACAACGATATTTTGGCTCGCACTGTCGTTGATAGAGCAGTTTTAAATATTTATTACAATACGTAATCTTGAGATTTTTTAAATTTCATGTGGTTACTAGGTGATGTAAAAATATTATACACACATACAT